>ML778745.1:423604-462185 GCA_009831015.1 Picea engelmannii
GAGAGATATGTGTGAGGATTTAAAGGGATTATATTTTGTAATAATGGAAAATAGGTTGAGAGAATAGTGGATCTGTAATAATGAGATGGTTATGTTATCTTCAAGGCTCTCATGTATAAAAGAGAGTGCTCTCTCTTCATGAGGATTCCATTAGATTATTCAAGTAGAAGAGGAATTAGATTATTCAATTAAGATGTAATTAGAATTAGAATAGTCATTAATGGTAGTCATTAGGATTCGAAAGAGAAATGGATTCTTAGCTTTGATTCATGGTTTTGGTTTTCATGCTTTCATTATTCTTTTATGAAGATTGATTTGATTATTGAATGTAAGATTTCTTCATTGGTGAGAGCTCTCATGTGTTGTTGTGCCATTTAACTCTTCATTTATTGTATCTGCTTTTCCTTCATGTAGTTATCCATTTCTAGATTAATTTCCTTTACGCAATTTCCCATTCTTAGAGTAATTTCATTTACGCAACTAGATTAATGATTCAATTCCAGTCGTGTGTTAGATTAATGATTCTATTTCAGTCGTGTGTTAGATTAATGATTCAATTTCAGTTGTAGATTAAACATTAGATTATATTAGTCTCACTTCAATCTTGCATATACTTTGCATGTGCTTCATCAGTTTACGAACCCCAGGTTGAAAAATTAGATAAGTTGGGAAAATACTACAATGCAATTAATTCAACATTAGTTCGGCCCAATATAACGACTGTCGTTCCCTTGTTAATATTGTTGTTCCTTTTGCTATTCATTTGAATGGGACGATTGTTGTTCCTTTTGTTGTTCATTTGAACAGGATGATTGTTGCTCCTTTTGCAGGTCGTGTTGTTCCTTTGAATAGAACAACTGTCATTCCCTTTACGATTGTTGTTACTTTTGCAGGTTGTGTTGTTCCTTTGAATAGAACAATTGTCATTCCCTTTATGATTGTTGTTCCTTTACAAGTGTTGCATCTCTGGAGGCTGGGTATTGAAAACGGAAGGTAAGAACCTATGTAGGCGACAAGTAAAATGCTTGTGCCAGCACCTACCTCTGGTTGATGTATAGAGGTTGTTTTTAGGACATCTTTAGAGCCCAACAGACGCCACTCCACAACAGTCAACAATCTACCCGACTGGAAATAACTGGTTCATTTATCAAAATCGGGCTTGAATAAACAAGGGTTGGTTCTGAGTAACCAAGGGTTCGCTTGGTGGAACCAACACGGGGATACTGGAGTCGACTACACCAACAACAGAGGAGAATCCTTCGAGACAACACGATGGACACATAGGCCACACAACCAATAGATTTCAAGATTATGAAGAGAGGGGACAAATCTTCTTACTGGCCAGTAACAACACCGAGAACACGCAGGGCATAACTTTCATGGTTCTTCCCCAAAAGAAAATCGAATAATGTTGATAAAAATAGAGCCATGAGAAAGCAACCAACCCTAAAGAAAGCCTCTTGGAATAATATCCATCATAACCCATTGTGAAAACACCAATAACATAAACGAGACCACAACGAAGTGAAACAATATGCACTGACACAAGGTAGTTAAAAAAAAAACCCAGAAACCCCATAACAACAAATACGGCTGGGTATGGTGACAAGAACTATGTGGAGAGAGCCAACAAGTTTGGACCAAATGAACCCTTCAAAAAAAACCCATAAAGACAACATAGAGCCTTTATGGTTTCCACCACTCAGAATAATCAATGAACTGTGACTTCAACCAACATTTTCCATTTGCAACGAAAACCACACAAACAATCAATCCAGAGAAACACCGGAATTTACACAGTTGCCAGCCTTAATAAAAACACAAACCGATACATCACCGAGCCAACATCTATTTCATAAATAGAGCGAGTTCATGGATGGTGAAAAAAAACATACCTATAACCAAATAGCCTTAAAACACGAGCTTGGTTGAGTAGTTCTTTCATTGCCTGAAAATCAGAGCTTAACCACAACAAAATCAAATGGAAATTAGCAAGCTAGGGTGACGGCCAGTGGGAGAGGTATGGAGTGATGTGCAGTAAATGCACGTCACTTCCATCTTCTACTAATCCAATTACTTAGTACACACCAACGAACCCTCCATTAATCCATTTAATTAATCTATGCATCGAAACTAACATCCATCACTTGTCAAATGCGCCACCCTATGTCACATTAACCATTGCCAACCATACCATAATGCATATCACACGTGTTTCCATATAACTCAATAAATCATATAGCCACTAACTTTGTTAGCTAGGACTAACAACAATCCTTTAATTTCAATTCATGTAGTGTAGCATAGTCTAGTTTCTTCCTTGGAGTTTTTTTCCATATTTCCTTTTCTTTTGTCATGACTAACATGTGTTTTTTGTAGGTGCAACATGTAACAGATCATGGTGCTAATAGTAATGTGGAAATAACATTTCACATAATCCCTCGTGATAATTTAGAGTAACATAGCATGAATTATCCATCATCCATTTGTTGTGAATAAAACCAATATTTGAACATAAAATAAAAATCAGATTTAATCCTCCAATCTACAAGGGGGTCCCACCTACTAGTATTATATTTATCGTTAGCTTATAATAATAGGCTTTAGCAATACTTTGTGGGCCAAATCCTCATTGTGTTTTTTATCATGAACAAACTAGCGACTCCACAAGGAAATTTGTTTTCAACAGATTTAGAACTTAGAACTCATGGTTTCGGAGACCAAGAACAACAGGTCAAGAAGATATAACCATAAAGATTATGCAACAAGGGGAAGTGAGCAGATTTAATGGAAAAATGACTGGGAATTTGGGAATAAATCATGAAAAATGTTAAGTATGAGGGGGTTTATCCCTGTATGCATAATCATTCAACCATAATCTACTCTTTACTTCAAGGAGAAAAATTATGGACTTTCTCTTTTAATTCTCAAATGGACGAAGAAATGGAAAACAGAGGCGGGAGATAACGGATTTCTTTAAAAGACAACAGTGGAAGCAAATAGAAAATTCAAGTGCTTTTAGGAGAACATCGTAACAACTTTGTAAGCTTGATTGTTATTGACTAAAAATATCTTGCAGGAGTGTCATTGTGACAGAAATGATCCAACATATTATTCTTGACCAAAATCAATTAAAATATGAAAAAGCAATAAAAATCGTCACAGAATTAAAATTGCAAAGTTTAAAACAACAGAGATAAAATGATAGAAATGTAAAAGAAGTATGAAATTGTTTAAAACAGAAAGTAGAAATCAAACTACTGTAAGGCTGATTTGGATTATTTTCGGCACAAAATGAGAGCGGAGATATAATAAATAAATTCACAAAGATAATACAGATATTCAATAATATAATAGAAATGTATCAGAGATGCGACCATAAACACATATATACAATAATACATTATTTTTATTAATGAAAGAAATGTACAGAGACTGTAAAAATACAGAGTGAAAGACTCGCTATAATGGTGGCATCTTATCTCTGAGAAGAGATGTGATAACTACTCGCATTCACAAGAAAATGATTACAATGAGGATCTAAACGCCTTTTTACAATAAATAGGAATTCCAAAAACCCTAGACATCCAAAAACCTAACCCTGGGAGATGAAGCACCAAAAGTTATGTGGGCCCCGTTTGGGTAAGTTATTACGTCAACTTCCTGGGATCGTAACTTTTGCGTACGATATTTGTTTTAGGTGCATGATAGCCCGTTGGAAAGGTATCGTCGAGGAGATTAATTTTGGGGGAAATAAAAAAGGAACTTTCATATTTCTCCCTTTTTTTCCCAAAAACGTCGTTTATGGCCTCAAAATGACCCCGAAAGTTAAAAACTGCTAAAAATAGTAAAATACCAAAATTGCCAGAAAACTATTTTGAGCCAGTTGGAAAAAGTTGGGTGGACACCGATATCCTGGATAAATCCTCCCTCATTAGGAAGAAATGATCTCCATTGCGTTGAGTGCCCGGGGGAGAGGGAAAACCGTTTGTTGAATTTGAATCTTGGTGAGTTGCTTGCCTTGCTGGAGACGTCGTGCTGCTCAGTTTATGGAAGTTTGTCATGAACCTGTTGAGGCTGAGGCTGTTCAAAAAGTCAAGATACATGAGAGGATTTTGTGAAAAAGGAATCTTTGCACTTTGCTGCAACCTTGTTGACTTGCTTCTGTTGGATAAAAGGTGCTTGGGGCGAGGCTGAAGTGGTTGCAGTGTCCTTTTGTTCCCCTTTTGAACAGATTGTGAAGAAGCTTAATTTTGTAGTATGAGATACTACCTTGTGGCACTATTTAGGTGGAACAATAGTCGAAACTACCTATGGTATTCTGTAGAGATGACCCCCTAGAGAAACAATGACACTGCGGGGTCGAGACTCATAAACAACATGGCGTCTCCACATACATGGTTGGACCAAGAGAACATCACAGACATCCAGTGGGGAAACATCAAATAATACCTCATCCTTGAAGGGATGGATGTCATATGACAATCGACACTATTGGCTGACACAAAGATCTCATCCTTGGCGAAGACACCTGATGTTGTATGGATGCGGGTGTGGTGTTGTCAACAATCCCAACTGTTTGACGACCTCTGCTGAGATGAGGTTCTTCTAGCTTCCGATATCAACAATAAAATGCGGTGGGGTCCGCTTCACCCAAATCTATGAATGAAAAAGGCGCTCCCCCTCTTATGAATCTATTGGTTCTTCAGGTTGAATTGTTGTGGTCACGATAATAGCAGTGGGGACTGTGTCAATGATTTGTCTTTTACCAGTATTTTCAGAATCAAATTCTGAATCAAGGTTCAACTGATTGTCTTTGATCTTGACCACTAATGACTATTTTGAGTGACATTCATCGTTGTTGTGCCATGGTACCCCAATTAGTTATAAGAGTGGTTTTGTGAGCATCTGCCCTTTTTCCCTTGATTTGATTATAACCAAAAAAACTGTCAAGTAAGGGCCTCATCTGTGATCTTACAACTTGCTGCAGAATCATTTCCATATTAGGGGGAGGGAAGGGATTTTTCATAATAGCCTGATTGAATATGCAAAAATTAATGCAAAAGCTAATATGATCAGTGACCTTAGGAAAAGGTACCTATTTGGAAACCCATTCAGGGTACTTGACCGGAAAGGTGACTCCATCCTTCAAGAAATTTTCCAACTCCCTTTGAATAGTTTCTTTCAATGCAGGGTTAATAGGTATTTGTTTTTCCCTAACGGGTTTCATGCCTTCCTTGATGGTGGTGGTATGTTGTATAAGACCAGGATCAAAACCATGAAGATCCTCATAATACCAAGAAAAAACATCTTGAAATCCACCAAGTAGATTGGAAAACTTCATTTTTTCTTCATTAGAACATTGGGCACCTATTTTAACATTCTTTGGAGACTCGGGTGTCCCAATGTTCAAGGATATTGTTTCACCCACCTTCATTTTTTACTCCTCTTATTTTTGTTTCTATTTATTTCCTACATCACTCAATGAAAACAAACTTTCTAGGGGAGTCAAGCCTCGAGGAATCTTGTCATATTCTATGGGTATAATTTCCTTGGGCTTAAAAGGTTCATATTGAATGAAAGAAAAATTTCTCTCATCATTGGGGAAAACCTGCCAAGATTATATATTTTTAGGGATAAGTGGACGATATAGAGATTGAAAAGTACAATCAGGTCTATGTGGCAGAAGTTGTCGAGTAGGAGAGGCTGCAAAAAAAACTAACCGATCAACCATTGAGTTTAATTCCCTCTTAACATGAGTGATGTTGAAAGATAATAGGTTCAAGATAAGTTCCCAAATAGTTTGGACGTATCGTACCATCAACTTGTTGTTAGGGGAGTAAATCTTAGGTACAAGGTTCACAACAAGTTCGGAGTCCCCAAAAACTGAAAGGTGACCACAACCAATATTATAGGCGTTTTCTATCCCTAATAATAAATCTTCGAATTCAGTGACATTGTTCATGCAAGAAAACTCCAACCTATAAGAAAATTTATGGATTTTTCCTACAAGAGAAATCAAGACAATGCCAGCTCCATTTCCTTCATTTGAGCATGAACCATCAAAGTGCATGTGCCACATACCATCATCTAAATAATTTTTTTCCAATGGGATGTTATGCTCCTCAGCAAATATGGAATACACTCGTAGGTATTCTTTGATATAGTTTACATTAGGCTATGGGCCACTCTCTATGTAAGGTGAAATCCTTCCCTCTCTAAGGACTATAATGTTTTTACCATTCTGAGGAATGGATAAATGTGTTCCGTTGAGTGAGAGGTATCCACCCGTTAAAGCTTGCCAATCTCTTCCCAATATGATTGGGAAATTTCTTACTGGTATATCAATTAATTGAATACTAAGGGTTGTCCTTATTTCAGGGTGTGCGCACAAAACTAAGGTCACATATTTAATCTCACATATTGTCGTTTGTTGTAGACTATTATAAGAGAGCATGCTTCCGACATTTTCATTTGTACAAGACAAACCTAGCTCTTCCATAATAACCTTCGACATCACACTTGGGCCTAAACCACCATCAATGAGGCAAAAATGGGCAATCTTATCCATAATTTTTATAGAAATATAAAAAGGGGGATTTTTTATAGGGTATCTAAAGTTATGTACACCTACTTCATTGACAAACGAATCCTCTTTGTTTACCTCTTTAGAGAGATTGGCTACAACAAAATCTTTTCCTTCCATGAATTGTTTTAGATGCCTCTGTTGTTCAGGGACGACAACCATATCCAAAAGGGTGGCATCTTCTTTGATGCTGGCCAACTGATTCAAAATATTGTATTTGGAAGAGGGGAGAGGGGGAGTTGTTCATTGACTATCAGGAACTTTAGGAACCTAAACCGTAGCAACTGGTGATGATGAGATTGCGCTAGAATAATTGCAGGGAGGATCATATTTTCCTGTGGGAGCGTAGGATTTGTTCCTAGTATTGATGATCATGACATCCTCTGGCTTTGCAAAATGTAGGAAAATGATGGTAGTTTCTGGTATTTTACCAAAGATCTCATCTCTATCACTCTTCCTTACCTCACATGTGGCTTCCTCGCAAAATTTACACCAACTTCGAGGAAAGATAACTTAGGATGAAAATTATTTTCAATTGGATTCCTAAAGGGGGGTGCAGAAGAGGATGAAGCTCTAGGGGTGAGATGGGAGACAGTTCCTTTTCACTCATATGCTATCATACAATTATTCATATCTTGTACTAGTTGTAAGAGGGCGGACATGTCTGTCTATTTAATCGATTCTCCCTGGGGAAGACCTGTTCTTTCAAGCAGTTATTCATACTCTAAACAAGTATGCAGAGGGAAACCGAGATTATCAAAATATTTTTCCTCAAGCCTATGATGATAGGGGAAAGGTAATGCATTGTAGTAATGGATGAAAACGGCTTGGTTATGAGTTTGAATGATTTCAGGGATTTGATTGTATAAATTAGTGAAACGCAAGTTGAAGGACCTGATGGTTTCACCATCCTTATAGGCGATGTTATTTTACTCCCGTAACTGCTCAGATGGTCTTTTTGATTTCCCATAGGTGGATCTGAACCAATAAAATAACTCCTCCCAAGTAGACAAAATCTTAGGATGAAGGTCAAAGAAATTGTCTGCAACCTTTCCTTCGAACGAATTGACGAATAAGCACATGCAAGTATCATTGTCATTGGACCCTATGTTGTGACAAGCATTAGAAAATGCCACAAGATGTTTGTTTATATTAACAATGTTATTTCCTGAAATCCTAGGGAGATTCTCTTTGAATTTAGGAAGTGGGAGAGTAGCAGGTGCTAGGTTAAGAGGGGAGGACACAAGCCACGGTGTGGTTTTGGCGTCTTCTTCAAACTGAAAAAACCTATAGCTTTTAATCACGTTGGTGGGATATTTGGTAGATTGGATAAGGATATGGTGGCTATATAAGCTGCCAATTACTGACGAAGATGAAGACTGATAGGAGGAAACAATTCCGGTGCCACCAGATCCACCACTAGATGCCATCTTGTGGATGATAGGTGAGGGATAAAAAGATGAACTTTATGAATCAACCAAAGTTCTGCTTAGATCACTTTGTTGGGTTGACAACACAACGTTCCTTCTTCCTATTTCATCAATCAGATTAATTTCAGGTGATAAGCCTCTTCTTCTTTTAGAAACGGGAGGGTCTAAGGACATGAAAGTAAGGCCAAAACTGAAGGATCAAGAAGGTTACTGTTTATTTCTAGGTTGTCTACGTCTAGCTTCCCAACGGTTTTGGGAACTAATATCTCGTTCAATTGCTGCCCATGAATGATTAAGCTCAACACGAGTATTGGCAGTGTCTAAAATGGTGTTGAACAAATTCAAAGAAATGTTGGTTTGATCTTGAAGACCAGGCTCAATATTGGGCTGCCTTACAACAGGCACAGTCATTAAGAAATAAAACATTCAAAGAATTAATATCATAAAAATAGATGTATTCTATGCAATCAAGCATAAAAATTAACCAGAGAGATATTGAATATCTCCCCAGTATGGTCGCCAAATAAATGTTGAGGAAAATATATGAAATAATCTTACTCAAGGATTTTCAGATTCTGCTTGGCTAAAGAAAAATAGACGGGAATATCACCTTATGTTTATAGCCATCAAAATTAATATCCTAACTCACAAGTATTGATTACAAGTGCTTAGGATGCCTTTTAATAAATACAAGTTTGCTGAAAAATTCATTATTTATGTGTTTTTATGAACATAACAGATGTTGAAATAAATATAGAGATAGAAGTAAAGACACCAAGTCGATAATAAAGACAGATGAGACATAAAGCAATCCTTTATTTCATTCCAATTCATCAAAGAGACATTCTCTTTACAAAATTTCATGAAGAAGTTTTGGACCAAAGTCAAACTTAGATGTTCCCGATGAAACATACAAAAGGACCTCTGACAGAAAATAAAAAACTGAACTCTAAAATCTCGATCAACTTGCCAAAGATTGCTTCCCACTTGACTCTGCACAATAGCCTTTATTAGTCATGAAAACTAATTCACAAACAGACAATTATACACAAACTATCAAAGATAGATCAACACCTCTGAAAAACAAGTGTCTGAATGATGGAATTCATCCTTGAATCTTTCTTTCTACAATAAGACCCTGCTATCATAAAAAATAATTAGGCTTGTGATAAATTAAGGAATGAATGAAAACTGAACTATCTCAACACAAACTCAAAGAGCAAACCTTAGTATCCTTCACCTTCTATTCTCCACGTGTTCCTCCCTTTCCTTTTGCCTTTAAGCAAATTAGAATTGGTTGAAGTAGTTGAACTACTTCATTATTTAAGCTAACTAATAACTCAACCAAATTTTTAGTTAGGCGTAAAAGTAATAAATCATAATAAGGGTTTTTAAATAAATAATAACTAGTAGGTGGGACCCCTTGTGACTCCCTTTAGATTTTAACAATCATAACACAACTAGTTAATCAAATAAAAAATACCTCCTTGTGACTCCCATTATCATATTCATATTTGACAATTTATCTCAATGATAATTGAAATTATTCCCAAAAGTATATTACCCATATATCCAAAAAATAATGTGTTGTCCAAAATTTCAAAACTCAACTGCTCTCAACAATTAATATATAAAAACTTAAAATCCATATTTTCCAGTCCGTGAGGCAATCTTTCCCTTGTTGTTTCTATCACCTTTTAATCTCTCTGATTTTTCCTTACGTTGTGGCCTTTAGGCCTAATCTCGATGATCATATGAGAGTAATCGTCCCTCAAATGTATGCGTGGGGAAAAATATTTATCAGAATCATTTGAAGGTGAGGAAGGGTCAGTAATGGCTTTTCCTTTGTAAGGGGCATGGTGGGTCTTGGTTTTTAACCTTTTGCTTCAAAATCTCATTCCTGTATGCATAATTGATTAGCAAATAGTTTCTTTTACAACCATACATGACAACTCTTTTTAAAAATATGAAATACAATTTGGTTCATCAACATATCAGACTCATGCAATCCAATCCATACAATTGTTTAGTAGTCCTTAATGAGAAGGGGGTGAATAAGGGTCCAGGGATGTGCGAGGGTTGTAATGAGCGGAAAATGTTAAAATGAGGTGGAAAAGATCACAATTACTGCTCAAAGACATCAAACAATCAACTGTATTGTAAACTCAAAAAATGCACTATTGTAATTCATCCTTGTGTGATCTTTTAAACTACCATAATATAGAGTTTATCTTGAGTGTAATTTAATTTAGGAACATGGGGTGAATAATGAATATGGGAAGGCAAGGGGATTGTAATGTGTGAAAAGTGAAATAATGGTCGGGAAAAGAGTGAATATTGTTCGTAAAGTTAAATAATTAATCCATAAAAAAATTATGTATTTAATGCAAACAATCCAACAACAACCACACAATTATTGTGTGTTAACACTTGTTCACTTTCCACATTTAATCTTCAACGCTCTTTATTTACACAGTGTCATGATACTCAGAATCGATAAGATTTTCAAACATCCAGTAAAAAGAATTATGTTCCTTTCACTTCTCCCATTTAATATTTAAAACCAATTCCAATGAGCACACAGTTATTTGTTTCAACCATGTTCAACATCAAAACCATCAACCCCTGTCCATATATTATTTCCTCAAATAAAACACATACACAAGTTCCTTTAAAATGTGCCTGATTCCATCTCTCTAACCAATTTAAAGATTTATATTGCAATGAAACCATATTGTTATAGAACCCGTGCCCATCTCTGATGATGCAATCAACGATATGATGTATGATATCCATAAAACATACACAACAAACAAATAGGTCACAAACATCAATTATTTAAATTGCAATGATCCTGATCGAGCAATTTAAACACACAGTAACAACAACCATCATTTAAATTCATAATACGATGTAGAAAACATACATCTCAATGCATAACCCAAGGAAACATACTCCCAATCAAACCATAAACAATGTTTGAGGTATCAATCCAACACAAGGAGGTAGTAACTGTATGCCTGATTCCATTTCTCAAATCAATCAACTAAAACCATGCTAAACCATCGAATCAACCGTCACGATAAACAAATACAATGATTATACACCAAACATCATTCCATACTTCAACTGTGTAATCAACCCGATCAACAGAGACGATCCCATAATCAAACCACTATCAACACCACTCCACAACAATCAACAGTATACCCGATCATAAATAACTGGTTCATTTATCAAAATCGGGCTTGAATAATCAAGGGTGGGTTCTGTGTAACCAAGGGTTCGCTTGGTGGAACCAACACAGGGAGATTGGATTCAACCACACCAACAATAGAAGAGAATCCTTAGAGACAACATGGTGGACACACAGGCGACATAACCAATAGATTGCAAGATAGGGTGTTAGTTCACACCAGAGAGAAAATATTATGAACAGAGGGGTCGAAGCTTCTTACTGTCTAGTAATAACACCTAGAACACGCAGGGAATAACCCTTGTGGTTCTTCCCCAAAATAAAATCGAATAATGTTGATAAAAACATATCCATGAGAAAGAAACCAACCCTAAAGAAATCCTCTTGGCATAATATCCATCATAACCCATTGCATAGACACCAATAAAATAAACGAAACCACAACCAGGTGAAGCGATATGGAGTGACACAAGGTAGTTGAAAAACAAACCCAACAACCCCATAATAGAAAATACGACTGGGCATGATGACAAGAACTGTGTGGAGAGAGCCAACAAGTCTATTCCGAATGAACCCTTCAACAAAAACCCATAAAGACAACATAGAGCCTTCATGGTTTCCATCACTCAGAATAATCAATGAACTGTGACTTCAACCATCATTTTCCATTTGCAACGAAAACCACAGAAACAACCAATCTTGAGAAACACCAAAATTTACACAATTGTGAGCCTTAAGAAAAACAAATACCGATACATTGTTGAGCCAACATCTATTTCATAAACAGAGCGAGTTCATTGAGGCAAAAAAAAACATACCTGTAACCAAATATCTTTAAAACACGATCTTGGTTGAGTAGTTCTTTCCTTGCCTGAAAATCAGAGCTTAACCAGAGAAAAATCAAATGCCAATTACATGCTAGGGTGATGGCCAGTGGGAGAGGTATGGAGTGACGTGAAGTAAATGCACGTCGCTTCCATCTTCTACTCATTCAATTACTTAGTACATGCCAACCAACCCTCCATTAATCCATTGAATTGATCTATGCATCGAAATTAACATCCATCACTTGCCAAATACACCAACCTATGTAACATTAACCATTGCCAGCCATACCATAACACATATCATATGTGTTTCCATATAACTCAATAAATCGTATAGCCACTAACTTTGTTACCTAAGACTAACAACAATCCTTTAATTTGAATGCATGTAGTGTAACATAGTTTAGTTTCTTCCTTAGATTTTTTTCCATATTTCCTTTTCTTGTGTCGTGACTAACATGTGTTTTGTACATGTGCAGCATGTAACAGATCATGGCACTAATAGTAATGTGGAAATAACAGTTCACATAAGACCTCATGAGAATTTAGAGTAACATAGAATGAATTATCCATCATCGATTTGTTGCGAATAAAGCCAATATTGAACATCAAATAAGAACCATATCCAATCCTCCGATCTACAAGGGGGTCCCACCTACTAGTATTATATTTATCGTTAGCTTATAATAATAGGATTTAACAATTCTTTGCAGGCGAAATCTTTGTTGTGATTTTTATCGTCAACAGGGTCCATAATATCTTCATAGAAAAATACCTACACATGAACGAGTACATACATATATTAGACGTATGTTATAACAATTTTTTTTATTCATAAAAACATGTATATATTCACAATAAAAATTGTATTAATACATTATTGATCACTACCACTTATTTCAGTTTGAGTTAAAGAAATACCTGCTCACAATGAATTGGTAGAACATAAGGCTATTTATCCTCCGGTAGGAACCTTGAGGAATCTATAGAAAAATATCCACTATGGGTATCATGTCTTCGTGTCCTCTCAAATGATTCATATGATCTACACTTAAAAATACAACATTTAAAAGAGCAATAATCCAACTCAATAATTTCTCGTATTTTCCCAATATTGTAGATTTCCTTCAATAATATTCTTATCTTTTGAGCTTGATCAACTGGATTTCTTGAAGTCAACCATGATGCCACAATCAAAGGATTGTCTCTTTACATGTACACATTTTACATGATATTGTCGACCATATTCCCACATTGTTTGATATTTGCTCGCCTGTGAAAGACCATTTATTTTGGTTAAAACAAATAAAATGATGAATATTAAGATAGTTAATAGTATCAAAACTGTAAGGAAACAACATTTTGTAAAATTCCAACTGTATCTTTCTTTCACATCCTCTAGACATGTTGATTTCATCTTCTATTATGTTTGAATCTATACCCACATCTTCTATTTGATTTTGAATTTTTTCAATAACCCATTCTAGTGTGAAATATTTGCCCCATTCCCCTTGTAGATTAGTAGGAAATGGGGTATTCCTTGGGTTTGATCTCTTAAATTGTTTCCTTTCTTCTAAAAATTCTTCTCTTTTTTTATCATACAAATCAATCCATTTTTTCATAAAGTCCATGTGGTGCATAATGAACTTGTTGAGTATAGCACTTTCGACTATACTTGTTACATGTCAACAAGTTTATTTCAAACTTCAAAGGCCAGTTTGTTAATTTAACAAATAAATTACAGATTAAATTAATGATTGCAATAAAAACAACCACAGTGAAAATGAGTTTACTTACTAATTTCTACTTGAACACCATTATGTGGTTTTTCTCCATCAATAATATTTAATGCTCGTTCTTCATCCCAGAAGCACGACCCATCTTCCAAATCCTTACCAAGGAATTCACATAGGAAGAAAAATGCTTCATTCAATACATACCCTTCAGCCATGCAACCCTCTGGATGTGCCTTTTGTCAGACATGTCTTTTTAGAGTTTTCATATATATTTCAAAGAAAAACATCCACCTCTTTGATACAACACCCGCCAATTCAATGTAATTTACTAGGTGTATAAGTAAATAGACTTGTAGGTCCATGAAACTTGTAGGGAGATCATTCTCAAATACACATACAATTTCTGCAATTTTCTTCTTCCATTTTGCCACTTCACATTCATGAATATCCTTGGATTTCACCCACCTAATATAAGAATAGTAAATTAGTATGACCCTTTAGGAAAAAATTAAAATGAAATACAATATCTCTATGTCTCTCACACATGAACATTCCATACCACATACCTTGCAAATGTTGACAATTCACTTATGGCATTCCTCGAGTCAACGATAAGACATGAATCCCCCCTAATTTTCAATGGCATGATATGTTGTCAAACACATTTATGAAAGGTCATTAGTTATTTTTGTCACACAATAGAATATCAGAATATATAAATGATGATATATAATAACTTCATAAAATTATGAAAACCATGTGTTTTAAATCATGTGATATGTCCATCAATTGTAAAATATTTAACCAGTGATGACCCATAGCTAGTAGGTGTCCTTATTGAACGTATGCAATTTTTTAGTTGGTATAGCTCTTTCTTTTTCAAAATCTATGGAGCTTATTCATATGATTCATTTTCCCTATTTGGCCACACATGTTTTATATCTAATTTGGTACGCGAAAGAGAAATATCTCTCCTCGAAGACAAGGTGTCATTTTCTTTGCTTAATATATGTCGAAATATTGAATTTGGGACATTTTTTAATATGTGCATAATATCTAATAGGTGAGATATTAATAGATCCTTCCAGTAAGGGAGATCATAAAATATGGATTTCCTTTTCATCCCTTTTGGCATCTTAATTACAACTTGTTATGGTTCTTCAATAGAATCACCCCCATCAACAAAATCCTGCCAAGATTTCAATTCAACATCTTCATACTTCTTAAGCCAATTAGATGGACCCATAATCATGGGATGGCCTCTATTTTCAAGTTTTCCATCAAATCGATTCTTATGGCAGTTTCTAAACCTATGATCTGTTGGTATAAAAACCATGTTTTTGAATAAATAAATTTATGTAGATCTTTAGAATACTACCCTTGAAATTTTTCTGCACATCTTGGACATGCAAATATCCTCTTTGTTTGAATCCCTGCAATTCAATAAGGTTAATAACATAAAAATAATAGTATAAAATTAAGTATGCGAGCTGGGATGAAAATAAATTATTAGTGTAAATACGTAAAAAAAATTGTCTTACCAGAACAAACAACAAGTCTTGGGAAATGATGAAAAGTGAAACATAGCACACCATACAACATGAAGGACCTATTTGATGGAGGACATGATATGTCATACATTCTTATGTATTTCCATAGCAGTTGCATCTCATCAATAAAAGGTGCAAGATAAACATCCATGTTTTTAACTTGATGTTTTCCTGGAACAATGAGAGTTAGCATAAGGTGCTCCTTTCTAACACTCATCCATGGGGGAATAGTGTATACTATCAATCATACTAGACAAACACTATAATTTGAGCCCATGAAAGAAAATGGGCACACTCCATCAATTGCAAGACCAAACCTGATACTACAAGGTTCATCTTTGAATTTTCTTGGCCATTTTTCCTCTATGTGTTTCAATGCTTTGGAGTCGGCCAAAATTCGCATGAATCCATATTTACTCCTATTCTTTGCATGCCATTCCATAAATTATGCAAGTGACTTGAAACGAAACATTCGTTGAAGTATAGGTATAACTGGCATGTGACATAAAAACTTCTTTGGAACTATAGGACCTTGTACATATGTACAATATATCTTCTCTTTGCATACATGGCATTCTACCTTGTCTTGATATTCATATCTGTATAAAATGAAATCATTTATACATGAATGAATTTTCTTATATTCAATCCCCAACTGAACCAACAACTGATGCACCTCTCTACAAGTTGATGGCAACACATTCTCTTCAGAAAATATTTTGGTTTTTAGTGCCCTGTATGATTTCCAAATATTAGATCAATTGAATGTTTGACTGATGATGAACATATTTCATATGTCAATATATATTAGGACTATTCATAAATCAATTATGTACACTAATTGGCAATGCATTGTAAGAAATAGATTTCAACTCACTTCAGTAGGGTGGTGAATCCTTTGTCTCAAAAACCAAATAGTGACTTGATTTCTAATAATATTAATGTGCATGCCAATTTTGAGGTTCTAATTGCACCATATTTGAAAACAGGCATCTTTGATGCTTGCTTGATGGAGTCTTTTAGGTTTTTATCATCAACATTACATTGGTGGTAATTATCGCTGCTGTCATTGTTACTGTCATCCATATGATCATTGTTGTCATCATTGTTTCCATCCTCAAAGAAACCTGTAAGCATTTCATTCAATCCTTCTTCATACACTGCATTTTCACTATCATGATCATCATCAATAAAGCTAGGTGGCATGTCGTCAGTGTATGCTAATCTCATCAGTTATTCAAATTTCTCAAGTGGTAGAATTCTATTTAAATATGCACTTTTTCTCCTTGGTATGGTTTGGATAATCCCGTCCAAATATTAATATCCCACTTGGATGTTGTGTATTAATAGTCGTTATTTCATCATCATATTCTACCTATCAACAAACACAACCATTATTTAATATTTGGCAACAATTAGATAAATCATAAATGTATCAATTTCAAATAAATATAATAAAATATGGCTTAACAAATTATAATATAAAAGGTATGAACGTATATACATCAATATAATAGTCTTGACCAACCTCTTTTTCAATGCAATTATTTGTTGTGTTTGGAGGATCCATTGCCATATCCTCTTCCACCCACTGTGTTCTTTGTGATTTAATAGTTTTAGGTCCACACCCATGTACATATGTCTTTTTTCTTTTGCTAGTTGAATGCTTAGGTTGTGCACTCGCTCCAATATCCATCTGAAATAACCAACAACAAGCCTCATAATTTATTTCAAGATTGGATAATACACTATAAATTTTAATAATACTATGAAAAATGATGGACGTATTACAAAATTCTTCCTAAGATAAGTCAAAATTTGATTACTTGTTTTCCCGCGACATCCATTGTGTCCTTATTTTCCATGGTTGCATATGGACCCTATAATAAACAACATAGTCCATGATGTTTAGTACACCAATTATATCTTTTCAACCAATATGCTATCCAACACAAAACCTCACTTTACTTATATATTTGACATATTGATATAACATAGTTTATATAACTTTATCTCTTCTATGTTGTAGCATTTGTGAATTAATAAACATTGTATTCCTTTGGTTGAGGTTGATTTTTCTTCTTACCTTTATTGTATATGTAGATTATGTATTCGATTCTATGGCCACCCACTTTACTCTCGTTGATTTAGTAGGGCTACATATTCCACGTCCTCTTTCCATGGCCTTGTATGGATCCTGTAATACACAACAATGACATTAGTCACATAACATATGTGCACCGAGATAATGTTGTTGATAATATCCTGTTTTGATATTATATTATTTTCAACTTTTCCATCAAATTGATTCTTTCCTTTCCTTCACATGCCATGTCTAGCCTTTTCATGCCTTTCCTTGACAAGCCATGCCTTTCCTCGACAAGCCATGCCTTTCTTGAAAATACCATGCCTTGCCTTGCCTTGACTTGCCATGCCTTTCCTTTCCATGCCATGCCTTTCCTTTTCTTGGCATGCCTTTCCTTTCCTTGACATGCCTTGCTTTTCCTTGACATGCCATTGCCTTAAATAAAGAGCTTTCATTGATGCCTCTTCTTATAAAGCTCAATAAACCAATATCACCATGGCAATATTTTTGTGCAGCCGAGCTCTTGAACCAAGTTTGGAATTTCAATATGTACTCACCATGTTGTACATCTTACCATGGCATTGTCCATCATGATCATAAGAAATATCTCCTGGAATACAATCAACGAGATCATACTTAAACCTAAATACTTGCCTTGATATATCTTTTATGGGTGTGCAACAAAGCGTTTCTGGTAATAATAAATATCTTCTTGCACCTTGACTTACAAACAAATTAGTCTAAATCTATTCATCACATCCTACTCACAATCATGTTTCCATCAATATTGAAATCAAGATTTCTCTCCATACCCACATTGATCCACTTAAGCCTATCCCACTCACCCATGAATATCATTCCAACTTATCAACTAATCCATTAATCATGTAGTGTAATATTCCCATCACCTACAAACCTCTTTAGCCAATAATTCCATTAACCCATCAACCCTCCAATTGACCATATGAATCATTATTGACCTTATTGAACATGGTGGAGCATAGTCAATCATGGTTGACCATGGTTGATCTAATAACTCATTGACCCATAACTCCCTAACCCATAGCAACCTATGTTGACTAATGTTTATTATCAATAAACACTAGGCATGTCTTCCTAACCCACCAAATAGCCCCTTAACACTTTAATCCACTGTAACACCCTACACACTAAGCTCAGTAACTCATTAACCCTATACCCTCATGGTCCATATCAACCATCATTAATACTAATTGAACATGGTTGAATTTCGTTGACAATATTGACTATATAGACCATACTCACCAAGGTTCATATGAACTGCATTGACCCACTAACCACTATCCCATGGATTCCATGCCGACACTTCCATTAATTCATTAACCATGTATAATGATAATCACATCAACCAAAAACCTCGTAAACTAATAACCCCATTAACTCATCCAACCTCCATCATCATTTAATACATGGACCATCATTGATCACATTTGACCTTACTAACCATTGTGTACCATTGTCAATCATGGTCAACCATTGCTGACCATGTTTTTTGTAATCCACTAACCTATAACACCCGAACCCATATTGATATATGCTGACTAACACTGGCTATCACTCAACATTAGGCCAATAAATCAATGACCTAACCCATTAACCACCTAATCCACTTTCCCCCCAACCCACTTATCTTCCTTTCTCAATAATCCTCGACCATCATCAACCATATTGGCCATTGTTTACCACCAATGAACATGGTTGATATTTGTTGATCACAATCACCAAGGTTCATCATATTAATCACATTAATTGAATAACTCCTTTCTTGCTCATCCATGATCACTATGCCCACTTATCCACTAATGTATTAATACCATTCCCACTTAGGTTGTTGTGCATGATACATTGGCATGCACAACAACCAATAGGGTTGTTGTGTGTCAAGATTGCCTTTGAAAATGATAAATGTTAAATGATAGTATTTTTCTACATGTCCTATTTAAGATATGCAAATGGGGCATTATTTTTCTTGTTGAGTGGAGGAATTCATCCTTATCTCTAATACTATTTAGAACCTTCCTTCCATGCATCACAAAAACTATTTAATTCTTATAGTAGAACTAGTTCATGAAAATAAGGGATTATTTTGGAAAGCAATTAAGAAATTATGTTGTAGCTAACATTACACAAAGAAATAGAGGCCTTTAATTTTATAAGTCATTTTAATATTCTAGTTTTGGGCTGAAGGCCACATAAGATGCATTGATAAGGGGTCCACTGTTCTTGTGATTTGGGTTTCCAAAACCATTTTATTTAGGATAGGAGAAAATTATTTCCAAACTTAAAACAAAATATATTTAAAAAAAAGGGCCATGGATAGAAATACACTTGTGTCTTAATGAATTTATCAAATTCTTTCACTTTTGTTTTTGAATTTATTAGAGGTGAACAACCAACTTGAACTTGAACTTAGTGATGATAGTTTTTGTGCTTTTAGAGGTGACTTAAATGCCAACAATATTATCATTCTCTATCATTGTCTCTTGGGCCTAGTTATCAACTAATTGAATTATGTGTTAGGCCAAGTAAATTTTTAGCCTTGACTACAGAGTTCCTCTAGTTGTTATGGAGCTATTACTTCCTTTCAAGGTTTGATGGCTTAGTCCTTATGTGGTTCATGGAGCATGGACTATGGACTATCAAGACTATCATTTTCAAAGGTAGTCTTGATACACAATAACCCTGTTGGCTGTTGTGCACGCCAAATTAGCATGAAAAACATCCCTATTGTTGTTTTATACATATTCTCATAGATAAATATCCATTTTACTTAGATCTAAAATATAATTTGTGTCCCATCACAAAAAGCTTGAAGGGAAATATCATAAATTTTCCTTCGAACTATCTTTCCATTTCTTTTTTATGCCTTCTAATTCTATCAAATTTTGTCCAACATTTGAAATGAAAATGTTTTTTGCACATTCTTTAATAGCATTCATTAATTAAAAAGAGTAAGAAATTAATATAATGAAGGTTTATATATAAAAAGGGTCCAGTAATGGTAGGTCACTTGTCATTTTCATAGGCTGCATTAAGTTACCAAATCAAAACAACAAATACCTAAGTATTAATAAGTTAAAAATGGTGTTATAAGCATGCACCTTCACATAGTCATGTTAAATTGTCATATATGAAAGTTGGGAAAACAAATTCCACAAAAACTCATCCCTACAAGATTTTGGGTGATTTATCACCTTGAAAATGTACAATAGAACACTCTATTTGGATACCCTATTGAATTCTTGATTCTGTAAACGATGGTATCAATGTTGGATGTTACAATATTTGTAATAAGTTTGATTTGGAATGACTACTATAATGTCCCACATGATGTTTATTGTAACATATACATATATGTATTTATAGGAGAAAACAATAACACCTTTGTTGAATATGTTATGAAGTCTTATGTTGATGCAGAAAAAATGTCCAAACTAATCATATTAATAAAGATAAATAATAATAATAGCCTCTAACTGTAACATCCCGGTTCTAACCCTTATAAACTATAATGTATTATGTAAATATGACTTAGGCTGGTGAGCCGGTAAAGTTGAAAAGGGGCTAGAGTGCCCAGGGAATGTAACACTTCCTATACATTAATAAAATACACCGTTGGCTGCAAGACTGACAAGGACAAAAGAGATAGGGGGCTATGATTCCACGAGAGACGGGGCTTGAGGGGCTAAGTCTTGTTATTATTATTTTATTTACCCATAATTGATTTTATGGAGAAGAGGGGGTTACATGAGCTTCTTGGGAGGGAGGCCATGTGGCTCTTGTCTTCATGTAATTATTTAAACATCCCTTGGGGGCTGTTTTGGCATCGTTCTTCCCTTGGTTCATCCTCTTCTCACTGGTTCACTTGTTCTTCTTCCTCTTCACTCACTACTTCTATTTCGTGTGCTCTTGGGCTGAGCATGGAAACGAATGGTAGGAAGAGGAGAGCCATAGTTGAATGGTTGTAATGATTTACTGATCATTCCTGGAGGGAATGGATGCCTGTGTGCATGAACTTGATGGTAGTTCAGATGGAATTGTCCATAGTTGAGAGTCCTTGGAATTTCCAGTAGGGAGATTTCCTGACCAGTAGCACTAGAGCCCTGGAGAGAAATGGAATAGCCTCAAGAACTGCATGGTAGATAAAGGTGTTCTTTTCTTGGGGTTTTGCAGGCTGAGGGGGAAAGAGACATGGAAATTAGGATTGTTGTGAGGTTGGGAAACCTGAGCGCTACTTAGCCAGCTACTGTGTATTTAGACTTGTCCTAGGACCCGTCCTTATGGATTCATAGCCCTAGCTCTGGGGTGACCTGTTGTTGAGAGTAAATGAACAAGAACACCTATGGTTGGGAGGAACGTCCTTGGTCTGCAACCAGTTGGTGAATGTTTACTTGCAAAGATAAGTGCTCTCTGTGTTTTTTGTTTAATGTATTCCGCTGTGTATTTAATTATCTCTGAGATATGTATTCTAATGTGCCTATCTGTTGGTTATTTGTTGTGCATGGCACGTTGTTTATCTCTTTTATGATGTGATATGGATCTTGTCTTATGAATGTGGTGTGCATGCTTCTAACATTGTTGATAAGTCCTTTGTTTTCGAGTTTGGATTAGAGAACTGAGTCTTGGGGTTGCAACGTGCCTAGCCTGCGGGTGGTTGGATGTGTTGCAGCCTGTTTAAGTGGCATAGACCGGCCTCTGGGTGGGCAGGTATGTTATAGATTGGTATCAGAGCTTTTGGTTGAAACACTGGGCCGGTATGGGCTAGGTCTATTGGTCAGAGTCTCATGGTTGAGATCAAATTGTGACTGTGAAGTTGAAAAGTTCAGGAGGAATGGCATTGTAGAATCTACACAGAAGTTAGATCGTCAGAGATTAGTTGTAAGGGGTTCAAAGGATTGTGACCATACCCCCTTCAAATTTGGGAGCGATTTCCACTATATGATCAGGAGAGATCCAAGATCGTTGGATCAGAGGACAGGTGAACAGGGGTCATCCGATGTAAATTAAGCAAGGGTTAAGGTCACAACCTTCAGATCCCATTGGGGAGAGAGATTAATGGACAGGAGGCATTGCGGGGAACCCATTTGCATGGGAGATAATTTCCCAAGGCAATCCCGCAATCCAAACCATGATTTCACCAAGGGGTTACGTGTCAACATCAGGAGAATTGCGGGGCAAAAAGAGGGTTACTCCAAACCGTCGATGCGTGCCTCTGCAAATTGAAAAGCATGCAGTGATGTGACGTGTTAGCACTCAAGTGATGAACCACCGAAGAGCTTAATTATCTGGGGACTGTTGATCTATAGGAGGACACTCGTTAAATGATCATGTGCTCCGAGTTAAAGCACTCTAGGAAAAGGTGAGCAAGGAGAAGTTGAGAATTGAGATTTTCGGACCCTGGAGATTTGAATTGAATTGCAACCTTCCGATCCAGGAGGAAATGCGGTAGAAATACGCACACTTCGGGGAAAAGAGAAGGTTGAGAGTTGATTTCTCTGAAGTATGAAGTACGAAGAAATTGTAGGCATCGATCTGTGGGAAGCATGGTCAGTAGATCGCGAGCTTCAGATAAAAACATTTCAGAAAAAAAAAGTTGAAGTTTGAGTTTTTTGAAGTCCGAAGGCCTGAAGGAATTGCAGTCATTGATCCTTGCAGTGGTAACTTCCGAAGTCCCGAAGTCTAGGGTTAATATGGTTCGTCTAATAAGGGAGACACATGGTGGCAGTTTGACCAGTTCGGGAAATCGGAGTTCGGGAGAATTGGAAGTGTGCTAGTGTGGAAACTCCTGATGTCCTGAAGCCCGAAGAGCCAAAGTGGTGGGGCACGATGACGTCACTAGGAGGTGATGTGGACCCTGAAATTTTCGAAGTGACATGGCTTGCGGATGTCACCAGGGATGACGTGGACACATGGGATGTGCTCCACGTGTCAATACATTTTGAGCATGCGAATGATTGAAATGTCAGATAGGACATGACACATGTCACTCGCCTGATTGGACCAGATGTCATCTTGCAGTATTTCGCTACGTGGCGACGGATTGTGGACTCTGGAGAAATTACTCCGAGAGTTTTCAGTCGAGAGTTGAAACTCCCAAAGCCCGGAGAGCCGAAGACCTAAAGTAAACGTCGACTTTCGGATCATCTGAGGTAGACCAAAACTGTCAGATGAGGAGAACAGGTGGCATGCAACTATGGATTCCAGGTAAGGACCCGAAGTAAATGTCAAGTGTCGGAACGTCTGAATTAGACCTGAACCATCAGATTTGGAGAACAGGTGGTGTGAAGCTGTGGATTTTGGGTAAGGACCCAAAGTAAACATCGACTATAGGATCGTCTGAAGTAGACCTGAACCATCAGATCAGGAGAACAAGTGGTGTGAGGCTGTGGATTCTGGGTAAGGACCTGAAGTAAACGTCGACCGTTCAATCATCCGAAGTAATTCCCCACCATCCGATTCGAAATGGTGCGTGGAAAAATCCCGTGTATCGCGAGGGATGTAAAGTTTGAGATTTGAGAATTTCGAAGCCCAAAATTTTGAAACGACCACAAGCGTTGATATGGGAGAGGTAAATCTGAAATGTTGGTTCCCAAGAGGTAGATCTTGGTCTTCCTCTTTGAAGCACCATCAATATCATGAGTTCAATGGTCACCTCGCATTGCGGGGACGGAAGGTGCTCGAGCTTTACGAAGTTGAGGGCGGGCCGCAATCGAGACCACATTTTTGGAAAAAGGACACATGGTGGCTCGAGGTGAATTGCAGGACGAAAATTATTTTGGTTCCAAACCACCTTTGAGCGTGGCCGGAATCATGCGTCTGCGTGAGGTCACCACCTAAGGTCACATCTAAGGAGGGGCCAAGAGAAAAAGGAGCTAGTGCCAACTCTGATATTTTTCGCAAGAGCGACGGAGAAGGTTGCGGGGGCCATCGGACCTGCGCTAGAAAGCCGGAAGGGCATGTGCTTAGATACAAAATGAAACCATCAAGGTTTTCAAAGAGTCAATTCAGCTCAGGATTGAGGACCCTTGACCGAGAGGTCGCACAGCCTTAGGAGAAGGGGTCTGCATTAAGAAACAAAGGGAAAATAAGAGGCAATGCTCAAATAAATAAGCCCATGGTTTTTCACATTTGGTCATATGTAAATGGTTTGAAGGAAGCACCTCATAAAGATTTGATTCGATAGAGAATTAACACTAGAATAATACAAATAATTAATAAAGGATCAAAATATGATCTGTTTGTGAAATGAGAACACAACAGAAGCATAAGTACGATATAATGAGTCGATCCATGTCTGTGATCAACTCATGAAGACAAAAGAACCGACACACAGTCATGAGTACTTTCAAAGTTCAGTGCCTCTAGTTGTAAAGTTAAATGTATACATGGTAATTATAAAGATTTTCAATTTAGCATTAAATGAAACATGTGTTTCTTTACCAAATAGATATTTCAAAGTTAAATGAAATGTCGTTCTAAAATTTAATGTAATGAGTGGTAGTTGTAAAGTGAAATGCATGCATGGTACGTGTAAAATTTAAATATGTCTTATTATAGGGTTAATCATCATTGCGTAATAAAGAAAATGTGATTTGATTTTGCTTTGTTTTTCCTACGCAATCTACATTTAACAGAACCCATAGGAAAACAAGGTCCTCTAGTGGAGGTTTGGCCCAGTTGCAGGTCCAAATATGGCGGAGAGGCCCTGTATATTGGGTCTTCTAAGTCTCGGGTTAGTTGGTAGATTTGGAGACTGTTAACTTAGTCAGGTTGATAGCGTGCTTGAGAGAGTTTTAGTTAGGGCCCAGGGGGCAACTATTTTCATCAGAGCCTTTAGGATGTGGGGCCAGGAATTTTAATGTCTGCCTTGGGGGGAGAGCTGCTACAAAGTTCTAGACATCATGTAGAAAACGTGGGTGGATATTGGGAGGATATTCCATCCCTGCTTAAAAAATCAACCACTCAAACTAACTCTAAACACAACACCATTTGTTAAACGTCATACATCGGTCGTTAAAAACATCATGAATATTTCCTCTATTGCCATTCATTAAACACCATACAACGGTCATATTTGTTGACGTCACGAAGCTTAAGCATTTATTAGCTTTAAATTGAAAGTCAATGAGTTGGAAAAAAATTAAATATTTAGAGTTTTCAGAGTGCAAGAAATAATATATTGAGAAGCACATGGAAAAAAAAACAAAACCTAATCAATAAATAATATATTAATAGGGAAAAAAATCAAAACCTAATCATTTATTGCACATTAATTATTATTTTTTACTTAATTAAAGACTAATGAGCATAAGTTTATCTTACTTTCACATTTATTAATTTTTAGTTAATTAAAAAATAATCAACATAGATTTATCTTAGTTTGAGATTTTTGTTTTTTTTTGTAATTTAGTAGTATATTAGAGCCTTCTGAAAATTTACAATCTGTCTGTTCTAGGTGTCGACAGTGCCCGGATGGGAAACCACTGTTGGCCCTGGTTCAAAAATTTAATGACACTTGTCCAAAATATGATGACACTTGTCCAAAAATGAGCAGAAGTGATCGTTCTGAGAAAACCTACGATGTCGCGCAGGGATCTAGGTTGTCTGAGTTTTAATCTAAGCAGAGCTGGCTATCTATACATTTTCCTAAAAAAATGATAAAACAAAAAGAGTAGAGAAAAAGAGAATTTTTTAGAGACCTGGACCATAGGATGGGCCTGTGAACACTTGGGTATTCTTCAGTTTTCCCTTGTCTCGTTCAACGCTCGCCTGCATAAGATCTTGGAGGAAGAGTAACAGTTTGTCCAACCTACTCCTTTGTTCTTCATCCTGCATTTGTAAATCCCTAAGGGCTGTTTTGATGTCCTTCTATCCTTTGGCCAAATCGCTCAAAGCCTGAGTGATCTCTTCCTGGTTAGCATGGTTGTGGCAAGGGGGATGAATTGGGGACTATGTTGAATTGGCGGATGTGGCTTCAGAAAGGTGGTGTGACCGGGTAAAGGTAAGATATGGTCATCACGGTAGAGGGGGAGAAGGTGGGGGTGGTGCATAGCCCAGGGAGTTCCCAAAGGCATTGAACCATTCAACCCGACAACCATACTCATTTGATAGAGGCAGAAGTTCTTGAGTGGCTTCAATATGCGTCTCTGCTAGAGCAAGAGCCAAAATAGGAGGTAGGACAGGGAGAGCATCAAAAAATGGAGGGATATCCGCGCAAGGTATTTCAGTGTCCGAGAGGTGGGCCAAATTTGGAATTTTCCTGCCCCTGGCTGCATACCGGGTTGCACCTCTTCTAGACTTACCTCTCAGGCATGGCATAAGGGATGTCGAGGCTGGGAGGGTGGATGTGCAGAGCTTGAAGATCATAAGAAACCTGTGAGGAGGAGGGAAGGCGTTGGGAACAGTTAGATTGAAAATTCCCCTGAGTTCGGATATGAGGGCTCCTGGTCTGGGATGGAGAGGTGACCGCTGAGGTGACATTTGTATATGCATGCACGATCTCTCCGTACAAGTTCTCCAGCTCATGTGACAGGCTCTTGTCTTGAAGGTTCGGCATGGTGGTGGCGTGGAAACTTAATTTGTGAGGTGATGTGCTAGGAGGGGGATGGGACGTGCTAGGAGTGCTAGTACCTGCGAGTGCCAACTAGCTAACCAGCTGGCCGGTTGGGATATTCATGTCTTGTGCGTATATGTTACCTAGTATCACCCCATCCAGGGGATCTTAGTTTGAGATTTATTAAATGATGAAACACATAAAACAAATTAGGTGTAATTTTTTTATCATTTAAACTGGATTTATGTTAGAGTGGTAAAACTAGAGGAAATGTTTACACCTCTAGGGAATTTGTCTCTTTCAATACATTCATACCTTAAAACTATAACAACATTGTAATTGACACCTCATATGTGTCATAATGTTCTATAATCAAAACATGGAATATAATGGTTTTAATCTTTATGTGAACATCCTTCACAACATTATAAGATGTACTTCAAAATTATTTTGCACTAAATTTGTTCATTCAATTAGCCCAATGGTTTGCACTATCTTAGTGTTGAATTAAGTGCATTGGAACAAAACATTTTGCATTGTCATTGCTCAAATCAATGTCAATTATTATTTTTCCATAGTAGAAGGACATTTTCAAGTTTTCCATCACCATAATCTAGTTAGGCAATCTTTGTTGAATTACAATTTTGGATTAATGAAATTATTTCTTTCAGTGTAGAAATGGGTTCAACACCCTTGAATACCAATATTGGAACTATATTATGTAATGTTAACATTTGATATATACAATTCCATTGATCCAAAATAATTTGTGTCACATTTAAGGGAAAAAGTGTCGATATCTGATCCAGATTATTTTCGGCATGAAATGAGAGCGGAGATATAACATAGAAATATATAGAGATATTGAAAGAGAAACAACAATATAAAAAATATATATCGGAAATATAACCAGAGCCAAAGATATGCAGTAATACACTATTTCTATTAATGAAATAAATGTACAGAGACTGTAAAAATACAGAGTGAAAGACTCGCTAGAAAGGTGGTAGCTTATCTCTGAGAAGAGATGTGACGAGTACTCACATTCGCAAGAAGATGATTACAATGAGGCTCGAAAGGACTTTTTACAATAAACAGGAATGCCAAAAAACCTAGACATCCAAAAACCTAGCCCTAGGATATGAAGCACCAAAAGTCATGTGGGCCCCGTTTGGGTAAGTTAGTGCATCAACTTCCGTGGGTCATAACTTTTGCATATAATCTATGTTTTAGGCGTATGATACCCCATTGGAAAGGTATCATCGAGGAGATTCAGTTTGGGGGATAAATTATTGCATTAAATATCATTAAGAATATTGATCCCGAAAAACCTTCATTTAGGCCCTCAAAATGGCCCCAAAAGTTAAAACTGCTAAAAATAGTAAATTGCCAAAATTGCCAGAAAATGTTTTGAGCAAGTTGGAAAAGGTGGGTGGCCACCAATATCCACCTGAATCAATCATCTCTCCTTAGGAAGAAATGGTCTCCATTGCATTGAGTTCCCGGGGGAGAGGGAAAAGCGTTTGTTGAATCTACATCTTGGTGAGCTGCTTGCCTTGCTGAAGACGTCGCGCTTCTCAGTTTGTGGAAGCCTGTCACGAACTTGTTGAGGCTGAGGCTATTCAAAAATTTGAGATACATGAGAGGATGGTGTGCAAAAGGAATATTTGCACTTTTTTGTAACCTTGTTGACCTGCTTATGTTGGATAGAAGGTGCTTGGGGCGAGGCTGTAGTGGTTGCAGTGTCCTTCTATTCCCTTTTGAATAGATTGTGAAGAAGTTGAATTTTGCAGTATGAGATACTACCTTGTGGCACTCTTTAGGTGGAACAATAGTCGAAACTACCTCTGGTATTCTGTAGAGATGACCCCCCAAAGTAACAATGACACTACGGGGTTGAGACTCATAAATAGCATGGCGCTTCCACATAAATGGCTGGCCCAAGAGAACATCACAAAAATCTAGTGGGGAAACATCACATAATACCTCATCCTTGAAGGGTTGTATGATGTATGAAAATCGACACTATTGGCTGACACAAATATCTCATCCTTGGCGAAGCCAACCGACATTGTATGGTTGTGGGTGTGGTGTTGTCGACAATCCCAACTATTTGACGACCTTTGCTAAGATGAGGTTCTTATGGCTTCCGCTATCAACAATAAAATGCAGCGGGGTCTCCTTCACCCACATCTGTGAATGAAAAAGGCACTCCCCCTCTTCAGGATCTGTTGGTTCTTCTGGTTGAATTGTTGTGGTCGCGACAATAGTAGTGGGGTCTGTGTCGATGATCTATCTTTTACCAATATTTTCAGAATCAGATTCTGAATCAGGGTTTGTCTCCTTGTCTTTGATCTCGGCCACCAATGACTGTTTTGAGTGACATTCAATGATGTCCTGTCAGGGGCTCTTGTGGAAATCTCACCATTTTCCAGTGTCCTTTGTCTTCTCGTGACCCTTCTTTTCATGTGGCTTAGAATAGTTTTCAAGAAGTTGTTTGTTAGGGCAGTCTTTATCATACTTTGGTTGTTGTGGATTTGCAGACCTAAACTCCCATTTGTTCTAGTGCTTAAATTTATGCTCGATTTTAACAACATATCGATAAGAAACACCGAGTGATGAGATGTCCAGAAAATCCATTTGAGTTTGGATGTATCTGTGTATAGCCCCACGGTATTTCAGAACCAAATGTCGTTCAGAGTCTTTGATACCTAGATTGGTGCACAAGGTATGGAAGGTATTGGTGAACTCTGGAGCTTCTTGTCCCATCTCTTTCCGCAGTGTGGTCCATCTCATGTACTGGTCCTCATAGTTTCCAACAGGGTAATATTGTTCCTTTAACACATCCACAAAAAAATACCAAGTGGGCTCGGCCCCATGTATTCCAGACTCCTCTATAGAACTTTTTTCCCAGAAAGTTTCTCACCAATGTTTGACATGAGGGAGAGCTTTAAGGAGTGCAAAGGTGATATTTTCTCTGTCAAAAAAATTGTGAACAGAGCAATAACCTTCTAGCAGATTTAACCATTTGTCTAGGGCTTCTGCATCTATCTATCCTTCAAATACATGAATATCAAAATTAACTTGTACCTTGAAAGGTGAGGTGCTTCCAAAGTGGTTGCTTGATGAATATGTGCCTCTTTCTATTGGCAGGCATTGAAGGATGTGTGAAAAATTCTCCATCATTTCGTCCCTCTATCACGTTAGAGCTTGCTTAAGCAATAGATTGATAGGATCGCCTGCTCCATCATTTTTATTTTCTTTCGCCATGGAGGGTTTCTTGGGCATGCGAGAGCATTTGTATTCAAGAGATTCAATATCGAGACCCAACTTTCTATACTCGGACCTCATTGGGGACATGCACTGAAAAATGATCAAGAGCAGCCTGCTCTGATACCACTGATCCGGATTATTTTCAGCACGAAATGAGAGCAGAGATATACCATAGAAATATACAGAGATATTGAAAGAGAAACAATAATGTAACAAATATATATCTGAAATATAACCAGAGGAATATATATATAGTAATACACGAATTCTATTAATGAAATAAATGTACAGAGACTGTAAAAATACAGAGTGAAAGACTCGCTAGAATGGTGGCAGCTTATCTCTGAGAAGAGATGTGAGGGATACTTGCATTCGCAAGAAGATGATTACAATGAGGCTCGGAAGGCATTTTTACAATAAATGGGAATGAAAAAATCCCTAGACATCCAAAAACCTAACCCTAGGAGATGAAGCACCAAAAGTCATGTGGGCCCCGTTTGGGTAAGTTAGTGCATCAACTTCGCGTGGTCGTAACTTTTGCATACGATCTTCGTTTTAGGCGTATGGTAGCCCGTTGGAAAGGTATCATCGAGGAGATTCATATTTGGGGATCAATTATGCCTTCAAATATCATTGAGAATATCGATACAGAAAAACCTTCATTTAGGCCCTCAAAATGGCCCGAGAAGTTAAAACTGCTAAAAATAGTAAATTGCCAAAATTGTCAGAAAACTGTTTTGAGGCAGTTGGAAAAGGTGGGTGACCATAGATATCCACCTAGATCAATATCCACTCCCATTATTTTGAGCAATTGGAAAAGGGTTCATTCATCATGCGTATCGACTACTTGTTTTACCCTACATGCTCATAATTTCAAAACAATGAATATGTCGACTAATCCCAATCACATATATTCATACCAATGAACAATATCTCATACACATTATTTTTTAACAAATACACCAAATTGATATAACATACAAGGGTGGGTGCAAGCTAATGATGGTCTCTCATGACGCATTAGTGACAATCCAAAGATGGGAAAAAAACAAATTGTTAATTGGAGGGATTATTCAAGCTACTTTTACAATGGATTTGATTATGATGTAAAAAGATGAAATGTAGGAAATTGAAAAATATTTCCGAATATGTATTTTTTTATTTATACAATTTGTGAATAACTATGTGCAATTTATGTTTTTATAACAATTGTATATTTTTTTTAAGAAACATATTGTCAAACAATTGGCTTAAGTTGATGGACAGTTGGTACAGAGTGTTTGTTTTCATTGATTCCAACGATTGGAGAGTGATATTGTATATTGATGTCAACCCTTGGAGAATTCTGGTAACAAATTATTGTAGCACAAAAGCATGGGTAAGGGACCTGATTCTGTTTGAGGTATAAAGGCATGAAGATCAGTGAATTTATAGGTAAGACTATTCTAGATGGGTAGCATATGTCATGCCATTTTTGGTGATATGTGGAACGTGACATAACTTTTCACGGTTAGAGAGTTATGGCCATATGAAGTTGGAAAACCCTCATGAGTTATCTAAAAGCCCCTAGAAGGTCAAAGAAGTCAATTATTCTAGAATCTCCTAGAAGAGGTGTACTAGTCAAATTGATGGTAACTAGGAGTTAATCATGATTATATTTGTTGCATTAAGAAAATAAATAAAAATAAATTAGTTGCAACAAGAATTTGTGAGTTTGGTAATTATGGTAAAGTAGTTGTGAAGAAAGGATTGAATAGTTAAAGTGGTTGGCCAAGAAATAAATTAAATAATAAAGTGGTTGCAACAATAAGTTAGTGAAGGGTAAATAAGTTATGAATTGATTAATTATAGAAAAGTTAGTTGCAACAAGAAGTTGTGAGTAAAGATAAATTATTTAAATAATAAAGTAGTCAAAGTGGTTGCAAAGATAAATTATTTAAATAATAAAGTGGTTGCAACAAGAAGTGGTGAGTTTACTATTTATGGATAAGTCAAAGTGGTTGCAAAAGAAATTAATTAAATAATAAAGTTAGTTGCAATTGCAAGTGTAGAACTTACTATTTGTGGATAGTGGTTATGTTAAGTGGAAAAAGTGGTTGAGTGGACAAAGTGGGTTAGCCTTAAAAGAAGGAAAGTGGGTTAAGTTGGTTAGAAGGTAACCCCTTGAGGAAGGTACATGGAAGTATAAATAAGAGACAAAGGCTCTCCCATTAGAACCTATTGAATTTCATTGAATATCTATTTTGTGAAAGGTTATTTGGCAGGTATTATTGATAGAAAAATCGTGGCAGAAAAAGTGCGTCGGGAAAATCGTAACAGGGAAAGTGCAGCAGAAAAATCACGGCAGGAAAAGTGCGGTAGAAAAAGTGTAGCAGAAAAATCGCCTCACTACAGAAGAAAAATCGTGAAAGAAAAACCATAGACTAAAAGTCACGGCAGAGAAACCACGTCAGCAGATTCACGACAACAAAATCGTGGTAGCAGAACGCTACAAGAAGAAAAATGTATTTTTTTCATATGTGTAGTGTTGAATCTATGAATCTAGTTGAGGGTTTGCCTTGTAAATCTATTGGATTCCCTCTTGGAAGTTTAGGGTTTGTTGTAGAGTTGATCTAAGGTAGATCTACTGAAGTTTAGTATTGGTTCATGTTTAAGAACTTTTGGTTGAGGTATGTTGCTGAATTTATTGGTACAGATAGAGGTTGTATAACAATGAGGTTTTGGCACATGGTTGATGTGAGGATTTCTGGTATTAGATTTATGGAGAGTGTGGTGCATTTATAGAGGTATCTTGTTGGTTATCTTGGTGTATTTTATTGGTATATTTTAGAGGTGTATGATTGGGTACATGGATGAGATACATACTTGAAGTACATGGTGATCTTGATACATCTTGTTGAGGCATAGTTTGGTTTGTTGTTGATACATGATTGATACATTTTGTTGGTTATCTTTTTATAGTGTTGATGTACATGGTTTGTGTACATGATTGATGTGCATTATTGGCACATGGTTTTAGTGATATTTTTGTGATTTTGGATATGAGATCTATGTTATCAGATATGATATATTGAGGAGAGTATTGGTACATGTTGTTGGTGTATTTAGTTTTGTTGGTACAGGAAAGGCACATGTACAGATTGGTTGATGATTATACAATGACAAGTTTCTTAGTGATAGATTTGACAGAACAGGTTGTGACAGTGAAATATTTAGTTTCTACATTTGGCACTTATATTTCAGGGTGGTTAGACAGGGAAATGATAGGTGGTTGTAGCCACCGTCCGATTGTAGTCGGAGAACATAGGGGGTTGTAGCCTCCTTATAGTTGTATCCATACAATTGGGGAGTCAGAGCTTCCCTCCGGTTGTAGCCTGAGAAACTAGGGGGTCGGAGCCTCCTTCCAGTTGTAGTTGGAGAATTGAAACTTGGTGTTTCCTTGAATGTAATTATTGACATATAAGAAAAACATTCTTTTGTTTTCTCCTGCATCAGGTTTCCACGTAAATATTGGTGTATTGTGCATTGTGTAGATTTGTTTTTTATTGTTTATTATGCACTAATGAATTTTAATGCTTATGATACCGTAATATATTGATGATGCACATATGAACATGGTTGCATAAGTAAAAAAATATACCTTATGGTTTAAATGATTAATAATTGGTATAATTTCTCATTACTGATTCACCCCCCCTCTCTGTAATCCAACAAATATAATGTATATGTCTTCGTTAGTGTAAGTGTTGAGTACCTTAATAATGGAATTTCCTTTTTTTTGTATAATTGTAGAGAACCCATGGTTCTAGCGTAGGGTATTTTTTCAAAATATATAATATTATTTTGTATTTAAATTATGAAAGTCAACATATCCTTGAAATTGCAATGCCTTACATTAGTGCAGGCCACTAGGGTTTTAACATGATCAAACAATTTTTATTTTTTTTAGATTGTAGATCCGAGTCTCTTCTAGTGTGGCATATAATTTATTTAAGAAATGGTTAAGATGATAAACAATTATTATAGAAATAAAAGAGGTATGTATTTTAGGGATATATGCCAAGATAAAAAGAGATTAAAAATAGTAAGAAATATTAATTTTAAAATAAAATTATATATATGGAATCTACATAGTTGACTCTATATGTGTCTATAGTTTCATCGACAACAAATTTGTGTAGCCTATAGAAATATAATGTCAAAAACAAAGATATTAAGAGGTATTCATAGAAATGGAGTTTTCAATGTTTTTGTAGAACACATCAATAGGTTTTTCAATCTAAGCCTAAATCCAAGGAAACCAACTCAACAAAAATGTACGTTTGTCATTCTTATCCCCAAAACAATGAAATGGAGGTAACGTGCATGTGCTCCTAGGAATGTGAACGTGCTATAGGAATGTGTGCATGCTCTTATGCCTAAGTTTCATTTTCTCTCCCTCTCTCTCTCTCTCTCTCTCTCTCTCCCCCCCCTCTCTTTCATGTCTTCCCTATTTCCCTCTCTCTCTTTACCTCTCTCTACCTATCTCTCTAACTCCATCTCTCCCCCCATCTTCCTCTCCCTCTCTATCTCTCTCACTTGATCTTCCCCCCCTTTTATCCTCTTTCTGTATCTTCTTGTTTTCATATATCTCTCTCCCATACTCCCCCCTCACTCTCTCTCACTGTCTCCTTCTTACTCACTTGTTCATTCACCCTTTCCCCTCTCTCCCTATCTCCTTGTTTCTCTTTTTCTCTCTCCTTTATTCCCCTTCCTCTATCTCTCCCCTACATCTACCCCTCACTATCTATCATCCTCCCTCTCTCTTTCTCACTCCCCCTTTCTCTATCCCCCACCTCTCTTTCTCATTATACCCCTCTCTTTCTCTCTCTACCTCTCTACCTCTCTCTCTCTCTCTCTACCCCTCTCTCCCCCACTCCAGATATACCCCTATTTATATTTGAGACCCTCTCTCCTCTAACTCTCACTCACTCTCACTTTATATCTTTCTTCCCCCCTTTAACACTCTTTGTTTTCACCCAAGGTTTTGGGAAAGTTGCACGCACGTACACCACAGGTCAATATTGTGCATACACCCATGAAGATACACTATGCGACACGAGGAAGGATCAACATCAACACCAACCAAAGGAATATTACGCACACAAACCCAATTTTTCACTACACACAAGGAATCAAGAAGAAGACTAAATCCAACAAATCTAAGTGTTTCTTCACAAATATTTTTTAATCAAGTACTATAACGACCTAGATTATCATGGGAAAAGGTATTGATGAGATGGAAAGTTAATTAGGATTGTCATGCTCCAGGAAGATTTGGGGGTTGCACACAGACACATAAAGTGCGTGGATATGTTGTTCACTCAAGAGAGTGGACTAGATGTAACGTCCCCGACCACCCAACCCAGGAAACACCACTACAATTCTGCTCTGAAACATACCGAACCTCACACAGGCCAGACATGCCACACTAAGAACGCACCTCTTCGATGATTTTGAAACTCTGATAACAATCAATTAATAAAGAATAATTAAATACATACATGGAATGATCAATATTCATATAGCATATAATACATGCACAATATACCATGCAAAACATTAACTAGAAAGCATGCATATTATAGGTAAAACTCTTTGGTATAATAATTTGATATGTAGTGGAAATAAATATAGAAGAAAAGGAAAACATAACAGAGAGAACTTGTCTTTTATAAACAAAGAAACCAACTGGCTGCAAACCAAGGACATTCTACCCAACTGTAGACACTGTTGTTCCAAGTCTCAACAACAATGTCACCCCCGAGCCAGGGCTATGAATCGACAAGGACAGTTCTAGAGTGTTACATGGATTGCTAAACTAGTCATCACTCAAGCACTCACAGGATTCTCCAACATTCACAACAATCCAAGTACCTAGCTCTTTTCTACGCAGGCTGCACCACCCAATAGAATGAACCTCCACCCTTCTCTTCCATGCAATCCCTCAGGTAGTCCCTCTCCTTCCAGGGTTCCAATGCACCTAGTCCAGAATATCCATGTTGGGACTCTCACGACTCACATTTTTTATCAAGATGAACATAGGCCAAGCATATCAAACATGCATGATTCCAATCATGGTTCGATTACATCAACAATATCTATAGCTAACAACTATGGTTGTTCTTCAATAGTTCATCTTCCTTTCCCAAGACAAGACACAAAAGCAAGGAAAGATGAGTGAGTGAAGGAAAGAATGGAGTGCAGACACCATGAGAGAGGATGAACTGTGAAAAAAATGGGTGAATGAACATGTGAGGGGACCAACAACAACACCATAATGGAGACGAGAATGAGAGTGAGAAAATGACCAAAACAAATGAAATAATTATCCAACCGAAGAACCCCTTCCATAGACTAGGGATGGGTTTTTGTAATTCGTGGGGATGAAGAACCTCTTGGCCTTCCCCCAATATCTCACGTAACTGATTACCCCCCCCATTACACAAAATGGGTAATATTAAATAAATAATCACTTAGCCCCTCAAGCCCCCTCTCTTGTGGAATCATAGCCCCCTATAACTCTAGTCGTTGTTAGTCTAGCATCCAACGATGTATTTATTATTAATAATGATCAAAACATTACATTTCTCAGGCACACTGGCCTTTTCATAATTGTTTAGGCACTCCGGCCTCTCATCAATGTAACAATACATTATTTAATATGGGGGCTCAAAACCCAGGGTCTTACATCCCCTCCCCTTTATTTTGGCACTATCCTCAGTGCATATAGAAAACATGAATGTAAATTCGAAAATAGTGGCATGAGTGGATTGGGCGCCTGGTAATGAGGATTCCAGGTGTCCTAAAACCCAATCCAGGCGTGGTAATGTAAGAGTTTGTGATGGGCATACGATCACGAACCCAATTCTAGTAATCCAAGTGATGCACAATAATCAACAATTCCACTAATCCAAGTAATGACCAGTCTTGAAAAATTGGATGTAGCCTCTGACGATAAAAATAATCGAAAAAAAAACCAGATGTTGACACTGCTGATAAGTGCAAAAAATAAGATGATATTACCAGGTGAAAAATTTAAATATTACTACCAAACGCTGATTGATAAGATGATATTACGAGGTGCAAAATTTGGATTTAAATATTGAATAAAGTAATTCAGTATTATAGTTCTATTTTAAAAAACTTATTTTTAAATTTAATTTTATGGATATAAACCCCCAAAAGACACATAAACTCAAACAATTGGAAAAAAAATGGATGAATGGAATGCATATGTGAACAGGAAGCAAAGCCATTTCTTTTAAGAAACACTAAGGATCCCTTTCAATCCAGCAACTCATAAAACACAACACCACTACAAAACACAACAATGACCAGTTAATACTTGAATAGAAACAAAAACCATTGAGAGATAAATAAGAACATGAACAATATTAATATAAATTTAAGAAATAAAAGAAACAAAAACCATTAAGACAAATAAAAATATGAAAGTTATTAATATAAATTTAATAAATAAAAGAAACAAAACCAACCATTGAGAAGTAAATAAGAACGTTATTAATATGAACGTTATTAAGACAAATAAGAATATGAACGTTATTAATATAAATTTAAGAAATAAAAGTAAAATATTAAAAAAATAAAATTTCACATTTCACATTATAAACTAGATGATGTGATTAATATAGATTGTTTTATGTAAAACACTAGCACAACCACAATAATTGTGGTTGATGAAGGCCTAACCTATTTCATTTACAAACCCTAATTCTAGCATAGACCCTAATTAGGGTTTGTAAATGAAATACACTTATCAGGGTTCATCAACCACAATTATTGTGGTTGTGCTAGTTATGTTTGTTCTTGTTCAGATATAACTTTTCAGGAGGGAATCCTATCTTCAACCATCTTTACTAACTTTTTAAAAATCTCATAACAAGTAGTAAACCAAACATAACTTTTATTCAATGAAACACAAAATTTGTTTAACATTCTAATGTTTTTTTTATGTCTATAGAGGTATACATCCCCTACCCCTTTGAATTTGAACTTGTCATTTTTTAGGAGGAAATAAATGTTCTTAACCAGTAGAAACACTTGAGCTTTACATTATTATTATTATTAACAACAATAATAATAAATAAAAAATAAAGAAATATATTATGTTGTCATAAACATACACTTTTATAGATGAATTTATAAAAGTTTCATTTTTTTTAATTGAGTTTAATGTGAAAAAGATGTTTATTTCCTAAGTACTAAATGTTGAAGTTTACATATAAGAGTTTGAAAACATTAT
>ML778745.1:462316-484952 GCA_009831015.1 Picea engelmannii
ATATATATATATCTTCATCTATATATATATATATATATTCACCCAAATGAGGTGATGACGAGTGGGGTCGTGGATGTTAGAATATTGGATGTGTTCATTTAACCATAAACAATATAGCAATATTATCACCCAACCATAGGCACTAATGCCACCCTTGAGCACCTTGACCTTGACAGAGAGAAGAATTCTCGTAGCAAATCAATAGCCAACCAAGGCTAATGTACCAAGCAAAGATAACCAAGACTGATCAGAGAGTCCAACCTAGAAAGATCGAAACTATAGACTTCAGAATTGGCGGCTGCAGCTCCTTGAGGACTTGTGCACAAAACTGGCCAACTGCAGTGCGCACAAGTGTGCTTCTGCAATTTTGAGAATTTTGGATAAAGTGAATACTGACCTCTTATAGTTATACTTCTTCTTCCAGACTTCCAGTGCCGACTAATCGTTCTGGGTGCTAATTAATTAGTATTAATTATCTCCTTTAGCCGGCATCTCTTATAGGGTTATATTCAATTCTTTTCTTTCTTCCAAAATATTCTAATCTTGTCAAAGGTCACAAATGCAGTTTAATACCTCCTGTAGCTACCATAATATCAACACTCCCTCCTAACTAGGGAGGTATAAATGATAATGGTCTTGAGCACAAATAGACCATTCAACTAGTAGCATCATTATAGCCACACATGATAATTAAATCACGAGCACCGTCATTAATATCCAATTGGATAATATCCATGACAACTAGTACAATGTCAACTGATAGAACACAATTATTTCTATCCATAGTAGTACACAACTACTCAATCCGTGACAAATAGTGGAACATATCTACTCTTTAGCATATCATCTGATATCAACCTGCACAGAAACAATATCATAATATAAACTGAGTCATCTAGGCCATTCTTCCACTCACATCTGTGCGATCTGGAAGAGCTTCTTCCCTCAGAGAGTAAAACATCAACGATGGGCTATCTGGACTATTCTTCTCAAGAAAGGAAGAATAACTATCCTGATTTCTGAGCCTGGACCATTCACCTATCTGGGCCATTCTTCCGACACTAAAAAAAGTGCAACCTCGAGAGAATGAGTCTGCCTTAGGGAATTCTTATCCTTGGTTGTTTAACTTGGACCTTTTACCTATCTGGGCCATTCCTCCAACACTAAACAAAGTGCAACCTGGAGAGAATGAATCTGCCCTAGGGAATGACTATACAGACCATTTCCTAAGGAAATGACTATCCTGCACCAACCTCCAAAACTGTCCATTCTTTGAAACTGCTCACAACTGTGAGCTTCGAAAGAATGACTGTTCGGCAAGGCAAATTATTCTTCTTGACCACTACTGAGAGTGACCATCAAGAAGAGAGATTGTCCTAGACCATTTCCCCACACTCGCCACCAGGGGAATCATTGTCTATGGTACATCAACAATCCATCGAACCATTTTCATTACGAAAATGACTGTTCGATCAGGGACATTTTCTGAACTGGAAAATGCCCGTCTGTTAGAAATCTCAAACCACTTTCCGAACTCGAAAGGAACTGCTCATCCTGGACCATTTTTCGAACTTGAAAATGTATGTCCTCAAATCAATGATATGTTAGTTCTCCCTCCCAACCCGGAGAGTCATCTCTTCCCTTTCAGATAAGGGAGTTATTTCCACGATCCCCAATTTCTCTCGGAAGTATGTAAACTTTATTCTGGACAGAGGCTTTGTCAATATATCTGTTGTCTGCTTATATGTGGGAATATACTGGATCTTCACTTCTCCTTCCTAGACTTTATCTCGAATGAAGTAGTATTTGATCTCAATATGTTTCGACCATTCATGAAACACTGGGTGTTCTGATAGCCTTATACAACTTTGATTGCCACAGTATATTATGGTCGAATCTGAAACCTGATCAATTAATCTAGAGATCAACTTTCTCATCCATACTTCTTTTGCGCATGCCTCACATGATGCGATATATTTTGCTTCTGCTGTGTTGAGTGTGACAGACTTCTATTTCCTTCTTCCCCAAGATATCATAGTGGAGCCCAAGATAAAACACATCCTTGAAGTACTTATTCTGTCTTCGACACTCCCTTCCCAATCAGAATCTGTGAATCCATGAAGTTGTATATTACTGGATGCAGTATATCTTAAACCATAGTTTAGTGTCCCACGGATATATCTTAGAACATGATTTGCAACTATCCAATGCTCATGTCTAGGTTCCACCTGAACTAGCTTAGTGTTTTTATGACAAACCAAATGTCTGGCCGAGTGTTTACTAAATACATCAATGGCCCAACCAATTTTCGATATAGGGATGGGTGTACTGGATCAAAATCTGAATCTCTTACTTTTCCTATATCTGTGGTCATAGGAGTGTCCATGGATTTGAAATCCATCATTCCAAACTTCTGAAGAATATTTATTGCATACTTTCCCTGTCCAAGGAATACTTCACCACATTTCTGCCATACTTCTAGTCCCAAGTAATAATGCATGAGACCGAGATCTTTCATATCGAACTCAGAAGCTAGTTCCTTTTTACACTAGATGATGAGAGACTCTTCACCTGTCAAGAATATATCATCGACATATAACAATAGAATCACAAGTGTATTGTTCACGACCTTGTAGTAAATATTTGGGTCTACATGACTCTTGGAGAAACCAAGTCTCATTAGGTAGCTGTCTGTTCTAGCATACCAATCTATTGGAGCTTACTTGAGTCCATATAAATATTTCTTTAGTCTGCAAACATGAGGGTCTTTGGATTGTACTTCAAACCCTTGAGGTTGTTCAATGTATACTTCTTCTTTGATTGCTCCATTGAGAAAAGTTGTCTTTACATCCATCTGATGTAAACTCCATCCCATGGAAGCGACAAGAGGCATGATATCTCTAATGGAAGTATATATGGCAACAAGAGAAAATGTTTCATCATAGTATTGTCCCTCCTTCTGGAAGAACCCTCTAACTAAAAACCTTGCTTTATATTTGTCCATGCTTTTGTCTACTGCATGTTTGATCTTATAGACCCATTTTGAAGTTACTACTGATTTTTATTTAGGTCTAGGCACAATTTCCCATACGTCATTTTTCATGATGGACTGGTGTTATTCTGTCATGGCTTCTTTCCATTGTTTCTTCTGAATTGCCTCTTCAAACGTGGTAGGTTCTTCTTCTAGAATCTTTGTCATACAAGCTGCATAGTTGGAGAATCTCTTGGGCTTCTAACTTTTTCTGAAGGTCCCACTTGGGGCTTTGAGTCTTTCTTCTTCTTGTAGGGTAGCTTCAAGACAAGATGGTCATTTATTTGTTTTGGGTATAGTTTATGAATCAATGGTCTCACATGGTTGCATCAGATGATCAAGTTGTTCTTTTTCTTCATTCTGAATTTCTGGAAGACATGTGCTTTCTTCAATAGGCTCTTCATACTCTTCTTCTTCTATAGTTTCTTCTATGGATTTATTGAAAGCCATGTTTTCATTGAAGGCCACTTCTCTGTTGACTTCAATCTTATGTTGTTCCGAGATATAGATTCTATAAGCCTTGGATGATTCACTATATCCCATGAATATGCCCTTCTTTCTTGAGGTTTCTAATTTATTCCTTTTAGCCTTGGGAATGTGAAAGTAAAGAGGGCATCCAAAGATTCTTAAGTGTTCCACATTAGGTTTATTTCTTGAGAAGGCTTCTTATGGAGTTATATCCTTCAATATTCGGTGAGGACTTCTATTCTGAACATATATTGTTGTCATGGATTCTTCTCCCCATAAATACATAGATAAACTTTGATTGTTCAATAATTCCTTCATAGTTTCTTCAATAGATCTATTCTTCCTTTCTGCTACACCATTTTGTTGAGGATTATGAGGAACAATTATCTCCCTCCTAATCCCTGCCAATTTGAAAAATACAACAAATTACTTGGATGTATATTCTCTTCCATTATCTGTTCTCAAAGTCTTGATTTTCTTGTTTGTGAGGTTCTCTATCTATGCCTTGAATTCTTGAAACTTGTTGAATACTTCGTCCTTTTTCTTCAAGAGATATAGCCAAGTCTTTCTCGAGTAATCATCTATGAAGATTACATAGTAAAAAAAACCTCCTAGAGATTTGACTGGCATCGGACCACAAACATCTGAATGTATTAGATCTAGAGTCTCCTTAGATCTATTATTGTTGCTTGGGAATGGTTTCTTGATATTTTTTCCAAGAGCACATCCTTTTCAAATTCGTTCATGTGTAGACTGTAATTCTAGTATTCCTTCAACCATCTTTTTGAGGAAGGGTAATGCTTGATATTTGATATGAGCATAACTTCTATTCCAAAGTTCATTGGGATTGACTTCATCATGTACAATGGATTCATCATTTTGTTCTAGTAGTCTGTATAGTCTTCCTTCACGGGTTCCAATAACTCTAGCATTTTCTATGTTGGAGTCTCTAGGCCAAGATAACACTTTTCCATATACAAAAGCTATTTTGTTTCCTTTGTCTTCTAGGAAAGATCTGGATACAAGATTCTTTTCTAAACCAGGTACATATAAGACATTGCTCAAATGAACATTGTTACCTATTTTCAACTTGACGGAGGCTTGACCAAATCCTTCAACTGGGTAAGTGTTTTTGTCTCCAAGATCTACCTTGTACGATGTCTTATTTTCATTTAGATTGGAGAGTCTGGCTTGATCTCCTGTCATATGTCGAGAAGCTCCGCTGTCAATAATCCACATGTAATCTTCAAGCATTCCTGTGAGTGCTGGGTAGTGTAGAAGACTTGTCTTTTCCTTCATGACTTCAGTTGACTGATGAATCGTCAAGCTTTGACCCAAAATTTCAACCTTGATGTTTCTTCCTTCTTAGAGTGCCAAGAGGTGTGCTGGACTAAGGCGCACTCGAATATATTCTCCTTGAGTAAGGTGTTCTATCATAAGGTGCTGGATAAGGGTTTTAGGGTTTCTGCAACTGCACCTGCTAGTAACCCTAGTAGTGGTGCTTTAGTAACTAAGAAAATCCTCCTAATCTATCTTCCAACAGTTAGATTGTCCGAAGATAGTGTGGTCCCATAACCTATTAGAATGTTGGATGTTCTTGTTTAACCATAGACAATATAGCAATATTGTCACCCAACCATAGGCACTAATTCCACCCTCGAGCACCTTGACCTTGACAGAGAGAAGAATTTTGGTAGCAAATCAATATCCAACCAAGGCTAATGTACCAAGAAAATATAACCAAGACTGATCAAAGAGTCCAACCTAGAAAGAATGAAACTATAGACTTCAGAATTGGCAGCGGAAACTCCTCCAGGACTTGCACACAAAACTGGCCAACTGCAGTGTGCACAAGAGTGCTTCTGCAATTCTGAGAATTTTGGCTAAAGTGAAGACTGGCCTCTTGTATTTATATTGCTTCTGCTAGATTGCCATGTCCAAATTCTCGTTCTGGGTGCTAATTACTTAGTATTAATTATCTCCTTTAGCCGACATGTCTTCTAGGGATATATTCAATTCTTTTCTTTCTTCCGGAATATTCTAATCTTGTCAAAGGTCACAAATGGAGGTTAATACCTCCCGTAGCTACCATAATATCAATAGTGGATCCACACACACTATGCATGTCCACCACTTTGACATGCAATGATGATATATGATGGTTTGAATAGGGGAGGTCATTTCCAACAGGCGTGGGTGGCGAAGATTAGTGGGAAACTAGGTAGTCATGGTATGAATAGGGAAGTTCATTTCCGTTAGGCGTGGGTGGTGAAGGTTAGTGGTAAACTAGGTATGCCACCCCTTTGTCCATTTGATGAATTCATGGCGTATTTAAACTAGTAGGGTGTGAAGTACAATGGAATGATCGATTGTTTAATGAGCGATGGTTTGACAATGATGAAGAGGTGTACAATTCTCAAATTGGTATAAACTATGGTCCTTCGCATTATCTATATTGGTATTTTTGTATGGATAGAGGAGTTGGTAATGGTGGGAAAGAAATGAAGAACAAGGGGAAGGTGGGAGAAGATAATGCATCCTCCTCATGAGCTCGAGTTACAGGAAGTAAGGAAGAGCAAGAAGTGGACATAGCAGAGAAACAACATGAGGAGAAGTGGAGGCAACATTTATTGTGAAACATGGTTTGATCCTAGATAACAAAATTCAGGAGGACGTGAGAGATTGAGTGGAAAACCTAATATATTTTGGGAATCACGATACAAATAAGTTTAGGATTGTTGAGACATACCAACTTGTTAATAATTTGGTGTCCCAATGACTAGAGAAGGCCAATGAAGATCAACAAGAAATTCTCCACACCCTCAGAATATTTGAAATTAATTGTCAAGTTGTTTGTAGGAAAGTGTTTGGAGTCCACATCATTGTGTCATAGATGGAAGGTGAGGATGGAAAATGGAAGTAGGGGGAGGGGTCTAACATCCTATCAAGGAAACAAACTAATTCGATTGAGATAGATAAGGACCTTCTACAACCTGAGCATGGATAGGACAATGATGAGAGTGACAAGTTGGTTCTAGAGGTGGAAAAGGAGGAGTCCAAACCTATTTCATGTGATGGATAATGGTTTCGATTATGTTTTTGTTTGTGAATTATATAGATAGTATGAGTAGCCATAAAGGGTTATTTCAAAAAGTTTATTTTTGTGCTCCTTTTTTGAAGGAAAAAGTTAGTGATAATCAAAACATGGATGATAATCCTTGGTTGGGAATCCAATTTCCTCTATAGGAAGGTTAATCCAACTAGGGTAATGATGTAAACTAATTTTTGTATATAATAATTAGGTGATCAATTAGATTTTAGCTTAAAAGGAATTAGAACTTTGTTTTATTTTTTATTTAAGAATTTAATGAAATACAAAATTATGGTGATATGAGATTTATATGTATTTTTTCATTAAATTATTTTAATATTCATTTCTTATTTTGATTTTAGTGGACATTAACTATCATTATCATCATTTTAAGTACAATTTTATTATTTTTTAAATATTATCATCAATTTTTTTTTTATTACTCTATTATTTATTTATACATATCAAATTTAAAATTAATTAAAATGCCAACTATTATTTAATAATTGAGTTTAATATTAATTAAAATGATACAATATAGAAATTACGATAATTACGCCGAAAGGCATACACCTATTGACCATGGGAACATTTAATAGGTTTTTAGTGCTTAATCAGTTTTGTATGGACAAGATTAAATATTGATGGAATATTCTTAGTAGTCCCAATAAATCAATGGTTCTGATTTCAACCACTAACTTCCTCACTATTATAAAGACATCAGTTTACATGTTTATTTTTTTACTTTTACTTTATCATATTTAAAATTTACTATGGTGGCTAGTTGATTTCCACGTATGAGTGATTAGGGTTTCATTTTCTAGGCTAACCTAAATCGTTGGCCTTCACCAGCCACGTTCTGGACACACTGCCTCCTTCCAACCAACTCCTTCCGACTCCTTCCGTCCACCTCTGGGCCGTTTCTCTTTCTCGACGATTCAGGTTTTGCAAGCCGTCCTTTCGGCGTTCACCAATCACAAATTTGTGGCTGTGCTAGTATTAACTTCAAGAAGTTGTTATGGTTACAAACTATAACTATACAACCAACCATTGACGCATTTTGGAAAGCAGTCTCCACTAAATCGAGGGGAATTTGTTTAGCTTTAAAATATTTTTCCTAACCATGACATTATGGTAAGCAATTCCAATTAACAAGTAACACGGGAATCATGTTTGAACTAGTAGTTGTAAATGACTCTATATGTTACCAATAAATCATTAAATTGGTTTTATTTAATGATCATAGGTAAACAAAGAGAAAGGTTCTTAACTAAGATTGATCATAGTTGCATGTATAAATATATTGAAAAATTGTTGTTAAGAAAGATTGATCATATTTGTACATATAAATATATAGAAAAAATGTTGTTAAGTAAGATTTCAAAACGTCTATTTTTAGGGTCAGGCTCTTTTGATGAAGGAAAAATCTAGTTTCAACTCAGGGGACAGATGCATACTTTTTTTTCTCATATAATAGGTATATGACTCGTGGGAATTTAATAAAATGCAAAATTATGGTGATATGAGATTTATATGTATTATTATCTTAAATTTATTTAATTATTATTCGATATTCATTTGTAATTCTAATTTTAGTGGATATTAACTATCATCATTATATCATTATATAATTCTAACTTTAGTGGATATTAACTATCATAATTATATGCCTCCCGGATGGGTTGTTAGAGTGCTCCATGCATCCAACAACGACCTCAATACTCACCACCTCTCCTTGACCCATGTGATGGCACCTACTACTCCCTTCGGTCTTTATTACCACCTTATGGCTGTTGCAACCATCCATTTCACCGGGATCTCAACTAAATGCTCCAGTGTGCTCAGAGCTAGCTTCCCGTCATGGCTATGGCACTGGTACACTATCTCATCCTCCTCCTCTCATGTGCCTTTACTCTCCATAGACCCTCTTATGGCGATGCCTATCCCCCAAGTTGGCTTCTATCGCCCTTCCCTTCCAACAATTTTTTCACTCTGTCATTCTCCTTGGTGCCTACCTAGTCCTTCCTGTTCGAATCTCTGACTCTACCTCTCGTTCATCAGGATATGCTTCTCCTTGGAGGGAAGCCAAAGAGAGGTGTCCTCTGGTACCAAAACAGAGTGGCCATGGCCAACAAGCACCCACCCTCCTTTTCTCTTGCACTTAGCTCCTAACCTTCGTCCTCCACTCAGTCCTCACCAGACCAAGGCATCCTTCCACCTCTGTCCTCACCATGGGATTCCCGATTCGAATGGTTTGATATTCAGGGGAATTTTGACGTAGTGCTCCACCTCAGCAGGGTCTTCTTTGACCTCCCAGTCTTGGATCTTCCTATTCCTGAGCCGAAATAGCTCCTTGGTCCCCACTGGAACCCTTCACACATATAACCATAGGTCTCCTTTTATGAACCTCACCTATGCGAGTAAGCACTAGGCGTAAGCTCTTCCCACGCGACCATCGGCGGTGACCACAAATCTAAACAAAGGTGTTTCACGCTTCACAATTTCGAGAAATTCGTTGCAAGTCACCCCGACTCCTCTGACTCCTGAAACCCCAAAATAGGCTAATGGTCCCTAGATCCTCCCTTATTCTTCCACCATATGACCTCTAGCCAACCCTGGGGTCTCGCCTCTGAGCGCGTCGGGATTTCGCGACTCGTGAATTCACGATTCAATTCTTCTCCCTTTCTCTAAAGTCCAAACTCATGACTTCCTCACCACAGATCAATGTTCCTGAACCTCCCACGATGCGATGGTCCAGATCCTTCTTTCGTGAAGTTGGAATTCCGCGACTCGTGACTTGCAAGTTACAACTTATTCCACACTCCCGACTTCCGAAATGCTGAAATTCAAAGCGCCAAATCAACGACTCTCGTCCCTCTTAGATATGACGGCTGTTATATATCCTGAGTTTGCGAGTGTTGAATGACTATTGCCCTTATCTTCCATGCAGATCTACTAGATCCGATGGTCCATGAAAAACGATGTTCTCCCTCTTGGAAACTCTACAGTCTGTCAAAGCTTTCGATGGTTTCTTTCCATATAGCTCGGCGTCAACCCTTCTGAGCTTGCTTCCACGAGATGAATTCGACCCTCGTTCTTCCTTCGAACTCTTCGAAGTCTCTGTCCTTCCTGAGCTTGATTCTTGCTACAAACTCAAGGATTCTAAGGAATCCTGCACACATTCCTTGTGGCCTTCATGATAACCTCTGGTTATCCAACACCCCCAACTTTATGCACTCCTTGCAAAAAAAGTTCTTCAACCACTCACTTGGTTGGAAAAGTCTAAGACTTCGACATGGCCTGTGTACACCTTGCACGACTCTGTGCTATACTTTCACTTTTGTTGGTATAAGAAAAACTCTATCTCTCTGATCTTTTCTAAGGTAAAACTAAGAATCTTGTCAATGAACTCCTTGTGGACCTTTACTACACTCCTTGCAGGAATTCTCAGGATGAGGAGAAATTGAAACTTATACTCTCTGTAACGACCTCATCGTTACGACTACCTGTGATGTAACACGAAGAAAAAATATGTTTTTTTTTGCAGGAAGAAAACAACGACCACAGTTGAACAACGTAACCTGACGACGAACATCTGGACGCAGATCAGGCAACAGACAACCACAACTCATCCCACTAGCACATCATGCAACTAGAGGAAACATGCGATAATCTAAGATAGATATAAATGACTACCCGCCCGACACAAGCAGGACAATGCCTACAAGCTAAAGGACGACCTCGACCAACCTGACACAACGACCTGACGACCAATAACTGGGAACCTCTACAACGCGTGAAACTATACACATTAAGGCGTTAAAAATCAATTGCCAACATCAATTACAATGAACAATGCCCACAGTGGGAAGCATCGACTTCGGCTAGGTTATCATTTGCATTTGTCCCTTGCACGCGCGATGATTCCCTCATCAGGAATCATGTCGTCACCAGGCGATGGGTGTGACAGTCACCCAAGCACAACCTAACACATCGAGACCAATAACACAAGAAAATTTCAATGCGCTAGGAGATCGCATTCACTATCAACTCATGACAACTAAACCAAGCACCTAAGCGCCACATCAACCAGACACAAGGGAGGCTAAAGACTAAGGCAATCATACAAGACGTAAAAAAAAATATTTATTACCAAACGGTTAGCTCAAGGTCACTATTTCCAATTACAATATCAGATAAGTACTTTCCTAAGGAATAATTCACTAAGCGCCACATCAACTAGACACAAGGGAGGCTAAAGACTAAGGCAATCATACAAGACGTAAAAAAAAATATTTATTACCAAACGGTTAACTCAAGGTCACTATTTCCAATTACAATATCAGATAAGTACTTTCCTAAGGAATAATTCACCAACTTTAACTGGTACTAGAATGAACTAGGTCTTTTAAATAATAAATTCAAGTCTTCTTAAACTAAAACCAAATAACACTGTCCTCTAAACAAATGATTCGCTATCTAGGGAATCTAATCGCGTTCCTTTGACTGAAACCAAAAATCAATCGCTACTTATACTATCCTGTCTATAATATAAAGTGATAAATCCACCATCTATCGCTATCCTTTAAACTAAACCAATGTAATAATTTTTCTACTTAACCCGAACAAATATAATGATTTGTTGTCATCATATAATGCCGTTGAAAAAATATAATGAAAAAAAATAACCTAGCTGGCATTATATATATATCATTGTCTATTATAAATATGTGTACAACATGATAACGCTGTCTAGCAAAGTGATAAATCTTTTTCGGCAAATGAGAGCGTTGAAGTAGCTGTCTTCAGATAAGTCGTTGTCTATGATAAAAACACTATGTGAACGCTGGGAGATAAAAACATGAAGTAAAATTCTGCTGTCTGTATACTCTGGTGGTGTGAAATCAAATTGCTATAAAAACTCGTAGTCAAAATTATATAACCAAACGTTGGCATTCACCCGGTAATAACGCTGAGAAAAATCACAATCGAGCGCTGGGAATTGGCACATAAATACACTGTCATGCTCGACATATGGCGCTTACAGTAGTTCGTTGTCATTACCACAAGGTAATTATTGAGAATCGTGGCCAAGCCGTCTGTATAGCTGGATAAGAATTGGTAAATAGTTGTGTATATCGCTGAAGAGAAAGGCTACATGAAATGGCTAGGGAAGGACTATACACCAGCAATCACATAGCAATGATGAAGTGAGACGCTCAGAAAATTGCGAGCGAGAAATGGGCGGTTATGCTGTTAATTTCGTGAGCAAGATGAGGGCATTCTATGCCATTAAATTTGTTTGCCAGAGCTGGAGATTTTCGCCATCAGACTCGTGAGCAAGAAATGGAATTCTATGGGTTAAAATACAATGTCCAAGCCGTAGATAGAATCACTATCATAAGTGAATTCGCTGTGCCAATTTGCAACCTGTGCCAATTTGAAGCAGTCTGGTTGCAACTTTCATATCTATTGTGCAGTAGGTTATATGAGCAATCGGTTTACAAATAACTGTTGTAAGAGCAATGATTGGCATACACTTTTCAATAAGCAAAGCAAGAAATCTTCAAAGACGTGTGATCAGGAAAAAAACACGTTTTCAATGTTATTTTGGGATGGAGAGTACACTGTACAAAAGAAGTATTAGGATTTTGTCACCGTCGGCCTTTTTACCCTCTGTGAGAAATATTTGAGCAAACTAACAGACCACCCATTCCTTTTTTAAGTGTGCTCGGCCATAGCTACCTTCAGATATATGTTTGCCAGATGAAAAAAAAATAGACCTTTATTTCAATTAGTTGTATATATATATATATATATATATATATATATATCGCTTCATTCACATATTTTATGGATGCCCCAACTCTGATAATCATAGTGGCTTATGGTATAATTGTATTCAAAATAGTTAGGTGTTATTACAGGCTACATAGTACATAGATTAGTGCATAGATGATGATAGAGGTTTCAAGTTTATAAAACAATACTAATGAAATAGATGGAAAAAGGTTGTTGTTCTTAAAAATAATATTTTTCTATCAATTTTTATTGAAAATTCAGTATAAATTGTTGGAACTTTAGAATTGAACGATTGAATTTGTAATCAAGCGCAGCCACAGACTTGCAACTAAAATCGGGGTCCATAAGGTTCAATTCACAGTCAGTATTACCATGAATTCGTGGTCAATAATCTCTAAATTTTGTGGGGTTAACATTGCCATTGTTTTTGTTGTCTTTTAAATATGAAAGAAAATCGAACACTGGCTACGAGATATATATAATCCACGATGCCAGTAAACAAAGTATAGACATCCTTACCATACATTTGCCGTCCAATATCTATATAGATCTAAACAATAAATGCTATCTAATAAATCTATGAATTTTCGCAGACACCGAATATATAAAAACAATACTGTGATTTAAATTGGCTGTCTAAAAACAATGTAAAGGTTGTCAATCCAGTGACAACAAAGTCTCAATTTGTTCTCAAAATATTAATGAGAAGAGGTAAAAACGTAGAGAACATTACTATCATTAAAACAAACACCAAGTTAAGTTGCAGTATCGCTACATAGATCTAAGTTATCCAACAATAAGTAAAAACACAGATTTAAATTTTTCGTGGTTGAGGGTGTTGAAATGCAGGAAATGCCCAGCACAGTTTCCATATTACCGAGAACGAATAAGACGAAGAGGTGAAATAACATGCAAGACCGAGGCAAGGTGGAGATCAACGCAGAGATGAAAAGGGAAACAACTGGGTAAACGCATCCTTCGCTCCTCATCCACGCAAAGAAAAGTAGTGTGTTTGAATCTATAGGTCGTTGTGCACCGAAGTGACGACCGTCGATTCGACTCCTGGTCGACTACTCAGGCATGGACTGAAGAGCTAGGGAGGAACACGAAAAATGCACAACTTCACAACAATTAATAACCAAAGGGTAGTCTCAACATGCAGGGATCGAAGCCAAGGGAATCAATCAACAACGAACTTAAGACTATGGGGGGGATTCAGTTATCAATTAAAACACTAAGTCAATCATTTCTTTACCCAATTAAAAATACAGAACTAAAAGCATAACTATACTAATAATATACCATGCAGTAATAAAGGAAGCGTACCATAGCCCAAGTAGCCATCTCTGAGTTGTTGTCTCATGTGCTCCATGCCTCTCTTGCTTTCCAACCGATGAGACTTCACCAGTACCTCCCAACCAATGCTAGGGGTACTCTTCTTCCCCCTTATCCCCCGAGCTGCAAAGGGGCCACACACACTAACCAGAGAATCAACTAGCTCCCAACTTGCCTCGCAAGGCCGAGCTACCACTCCTCACCGAGCTAAGTATCCCAACTCCCACAAGCTAAGTCAGTCAAGTCTAAAATTCTACAGCGCAACGTTACGCATAAAAAAAAAATGCATCATCCTTCTCCTCCCTCCATTATATAGAGTTTCAAAGTCCTTTTTTTCCCAAATTCCCATTTAATTTATTTTTCAACAATTTAATTCATAAAATTCTCCCCGTACATGTGTCACCCATCCCCTTCATTGCACCATAAATTAATTTATTTAATTAATTAATTACTCTTATTTCCCTCACCCACCTAAAAACACTCCTAGAATCGCTCCTAGGTGTCCCCATATTCCCTTACAAGTTTTAATGACTTTCCCCCTTACTAATTTACTAGTTGAGTTAAATTTAGAAAGTGCTTAAATAATAGATACCTTACTAAGTTAGACTTTCTACTTTTTTTCCCCTTGTGTTTCCCCTTTATTTTTATGTTTCCCACTTTTTCCTAGTTTCTTAATTCTTTTAAATTTTCCTATTTCCGTTTTCCTTTAAAACTCAAATTGGCAGGTGTAGAAAATTAACTTTTTCCCTTTTTCCTTTTTAATTAATAAATTTTAATTAGCATAAGTGACAAAAAAAATATTTCCCCATTTTAAATTTTATGTCCCAAAGATTTTTATAAATTAAATAAATTACTTACCCCCTTATCGTCACATGATTAATGATGATTATCATTATTATTTATTTATTTTTATTTTTATTTTTATATAAATAGATAAAACAATTTATCACAAGTTTCACTTAGACCTAGACTTTATTTTCCTAGGTTGAGCGATATTTTATTAGGGGAAGTGTTTTAAATCTTTCTTATCACATTATTCATCCTAAGGACATCTAGGTTTATCCATTTATTAATTAACAACGTGACGTGCCCTTCAAGACGCACTAGGTGCTCCAAGGGTGCGACTTGCCTCAATCGTTTTCCCTTGCACAACGTGTCCTTCAGGATGCACTACGTGCTCCAAGGGTGCCACTCACCTCTTTCCATTTTTCTTGCGCGACATGCCCTTCAGGATGCACTCTGTTCTCCAAGGGTGCCACTCGCCTCTAGACTGACTTGGTAGACATACAAAACCCCTGGAGTCAATACTCCGCCAGGTGATCTTGTGGGAAACTAAGGGCCTCTAAGGAATAAGGCCCCTGCTTTATTGCATGCCTCTTAGAATCATTGTGAGTGACTGTCGCAGTCTGCCCTCACGATATTGTGGGTCTTCTCGAACTAGGTAATCGTTAACCTACAGTTCGAGCCACGGCGGGAGTGCTAGTCGGATGTGGAAGGGTTGTTGTCCACACCTCTCCCTCAACGTCTCTGGTAGTCATGCATAACCCCTCTACTCTACATGTGAGTCTGGTCGACAAGCTATCGTCAACCTGCATCATCAATGAATCATGTCAGAATTATATCCATAATCATATCACCTAATCAGATGCACAAATGTCATATATACAACAATCAAACCCCAATAGTCCACTCCTTGACTCGATCCAGAGTCCAAGGGGTTCCACCGATGCCTCTGCATGCTCAAGGTACAAAATCCTGCACACTCAGGAAAAATGAGTCAATAACACCTATCTGTGTCAATGCAGCCAAATAACATGTGATCAATTCATAATGTTAAAGTTTTTAACTAACACAAGGGTTAATACTCATGGGTTTACTACAGTGGAAAGCTTGGTGATCCACAGTCCCAGTGTTGAACCTGCTATGATACCATATGTAATGACCTCATAATCATAAATCAAATGCCCAAAGTATAATAATCTGGATCACTTGCAAGCAAGTGTCCTCAAAGAGTAAGTTTGCTCAGTGTGCGTAAGAGCGGGATGTTACATACACCCCCTCTTGGTCTAAACTTCGTCCCGAAGTTTCACAGTATATAAGGGCTGAAATAATGTGTATCACAGTATCATAAGTCTATCTATCAAACAAAAATGGAAGCTACTAGTGCATATCATATGCATCCTCCCAGGTCGTTGAGTGCGGACTATAGTGGTCCCACTGGACCTTGACCTGATCTACTGTTTGACATCGTAGCTATCGAATGTGATGATCCAGGATGCAGATCAGCTTAGCCGTGAGTGCACCTTCATCCGCCACTCGCAAGGTTCTCAAGTCAAACATGTGTAGGATCACTAATCATAATGTATCAAACAGAGACGTGAAAAACATCGTGCATATGCGTCAAGAATCAGGCAAGGCTATTCATTAGGCCACAGGCCTCTCTTTTCCATAATCTCGTAGGGTCCCACGAACCTAGGAGATAGTTTAGCCCATTTTTCCAAACTTGATCGAACTCTTATGCAGTTTCAGCCGCGAATATACTCGATTGCCACAATGTAACCACGGTCGACATGACGCGCATCGTCATAACTCTTCTGTCAATATCGCACTTCCTTAATCCTTTGTCTTATATTTTTCATTTAATATTCCAATTCTTGGATCGCTTCTGGTCCTACCTGGACCCTATCCTCAAGTCGATCCCAACTCAAGGCACCTGACACAGTCACCCACAAGAAACTCAGAAGGATCCATCATAATGGTGCTTTGGTAATTGTTGTTATAAGTGAATTCTACCAGTGGCAAGAATTCTTCCCAATGATTCTGTTGGTCCATCACGTACATGCACAACATGTATTCCAAGGTCTGGTTCATTCATTTGGTCTTCCTGTCAGTCTTTGGGTGACACACAATACTAAAGTTAAGTTGGGTTCCCAAGGCCTCTTGGAAACTAGTCCAAAATCATCCAATAAACACCGATCCTTGATAGGATATAATCCTCTTAGGTATGTCATGCGGCCTCACAATCTCACTAATGGAAAATCTAGATATGTCATATGCCTGATACATCATGTGCACAGGAATAACATGAGAAATCTTTGTCACATTGTCAACTACCACGAAAATCGAGTCGTGTCTCCTTGCCATCAGTGGCAATCCAACAATAAAATCCATCGAAATAACCTCCCATTTCGATTCTGGAATAGCGTGTGGCTGTATTAATCCTACTAGATGTCTATGTTCGACCTTTACCTACTAACATTCTAGACATCTGGACACATGGTTGACTATGTCTTCCTTCATCCCTTTCCAGAAGGATAAGGGTTTAAGGTTCTCCCTCATCTTCATGTCTCCCAGGTGAGCCATGTACACCGCTCTGTGAGCCTCGTTTAGGATCAAAATCCTCAACTCATCGTTCGGTGGTACATAAATTTGATTTTTAAATCTCCATAATCCATCTTCATCAATGTAATTCCTTCAAATATTCGTACCATCATTTTTGTCCGAGAAAATTCTTGACCTCTTGTACCAGTCATTGTCAAGCTTTAAAGTTAGAATCTTTTCATGTAGATTTGTTGGAAGAGGCAACAAAGAAAACATGTGTGGTCTCCAACTCAATGAATCTACCACTCGGTTCACTGTTCCCTTTATGTAAGTAATCTCGAAATAATACTCTCTAAGCAATTCCGACCAACGTCGTTGTCAACAACTCCTTGAGCCTATGAAATGATTCCACGCATTTCTTGGTCCCAACAAACTTCTTATTCTTCTTCTACAATTCCGTGATCGTATTTGCTATCTTCGAAAATATCTCGACAAACCGTCGATAGTATCCTGCTAAACCCATGAAGCTATGCACTTATAGGCCATTCATCGGTGTAGGCCATTCCATAATAGCCTTGACCTTTACTGGATCCACAACGATAACTTCACCGGAGATGACATGCCCTAAGTAGTGAATCTTCGATTGATAAAATGATCATTTGGACAACTTCCCATACAAATTATGCCCTCGTAGAAACTATAGTACCAAGTGTAGGTGCTCGTCATGCTCCTTCATCTTTCGAGAGTAAATAAAATATAGTCAATGAATACTTGGATGAACTTGTTGAAGTACTCGTGGAACACCCCGCTCATCGAACTCATAAATACCCCTGGGGAATTTTTCATTTCAATCAGTAAAACAGTAAACTCGTAATATCCAACCTCGTCTTAAAGGGGGTCTTAGGGACGTCATCCTCCTTGATCCGTAACCGGTGATACCTTGATCACGAATCGATCCTTGAAAATATCATCACACCCTACATCTTATCGAACAGATCATCAATCCTCGAAAATGGATACTGATTCTTGATCGTTGCCTTGTTCAATTGAAGGTAGTCAAATGCAGAGTCTCCACGAACCATCCTTCCTTCGTATGAAGATAACAGACGCACCCCATGGTGACAAACTTGGACGTATCAGTCCCTGGTAACTCCTCTGGAAATACGTCTGCAAATTCTCTCACCACCGGAAGGTGTTCTAAACTTTCTGTTACTCCCTTCTCGTTTAATGCAAGGATTTAATAAAGCTTACATCCCTTGTGCACGATCTTTTGTAGATGCAAGGAAGAGATGAACGTTAGGGAAAATCCCTGGTTCCATCCTATAATCACGCGTCCATGTCCCTCATCATAGACCAAGCTCAATTGTTTCGCATTACAATTGAGTATCACCTCATGCGATTCCAACCAGTCCATACCAATCACGATGTCATAAGATACTAATATTATGACGTACAGGTTGGCCCTAGTGACAAACTCTCCCAGGTTAAGGGTACAACCCGTATCCTTTCCTCCAACCTTTTGTTTGGCTCCTGAAGCCATCTCTACAAATCTAAACTCATCATGTTCGACATCCTTTACCTTAATCCTTTTAGTGTTGCACCAGAAATGAAACTCTCGATAGCACCGGGATATATCAAAACACTAAGGGTCTTGTTAGAGACAGTACTTGACGTCTCGAGCACATTCGACTGGTTCTCTTCCTGACGGTTATTCACCGCTGCATGAATCCAATGGGCCTTGCCCAAATCTACCATGGTAGTGGGTCGACTGATCCAGACTCTCTAGTCCTCTCCACTAGGCAATCGCGCTGGTAGGGTGGCTCCCCACACATCCAACACCCCTTCTTCGGTCTAGTACTCCTCATGCCCAAAGTAGAAGTTGAATTCCAACGCTAAGGCCAATACAAACTTGTTGACCTTAAGTTTATGGGTAATTTAGTGCAGAGCATACCGAATAAGCTCCAAAACGGGCCTTGTACTTGGGCACCATGCGACTGCCTTATCGTAAGGCGTCGAACTCGTTGAGCTGACGCGCAACGAATTCCTCAGAAAGATGCCTCTCCTAGAACTGTTCCTCGAATAGTTCCCATGACAGGTCATCGATGACCATGTTCAAAAGTGGCAGGAGCATCTTTTGTCATAGAAGAGTGATCCCCTTCAGTTGAAAGAACACCATGTAGACCTTCATGTTGGATGTCGTAATCATGAAGTGTGAAGCACAATGCCTTGCTCTACAATTGTGCCTCAATGGCACAGTCGTCTGCGGCACTCGTGGACTCGAGAACTCAACTCTCTCAAGTTCTCAGTGGACTCTAACGGTACTAGCTAGGGTGCACTGTGGACCCTCAGGGGTACAGGTGCCCTGACCTCATATCAATACTGATGGTCAATCGAGGCCCTTTGACATTACCTGGAAGGGCCTTGTCAGACCATCATCATCCCTTACATCAAGTGAATCGAGCCCAAGGACTTTCCCTTCCCCTTGGAGTTTCGACTCCGAGGGTGCGGGAACTTCTAGAGGCGTCGCACCTCCTTCCATGACACAACGTTGTGAACCTTTGAGGCATCCTCTAAATTCGATCACCACATGGACACGTTAAAGTTTTTAATTAATGCAAGGGTTAATACTCATGGGTTTACTGTAGTGGAAAGCCTGGTGATCCATAGTCTCAGGGTTGAACCCACTCTGATACCATATGTAACGACCTCATAATCATAAATCAAATGCCCAAAAGTATAATAATCCAAATCACTTGCGAGCAAGTGTCCTCAAAGAATAATTTTTCTCAATGTGCGCAAGAGAGGGATGTTACACTCTCCCTCTCACAAACTTCATACATTCAACATGAAATCATACACATAAAGCGTTTAAACAAATGCATAACAAAGTATATAAGAAAACTGTAAACATACCATTCAATAGATGCAAACAGTAACCATGACACACCATGAAATTGGATCAAAGCATTCTTATATTAATTTAAGTGCTTCTGTACATGGATTCAATAGCAACAACTATTTTCTCGTACAACTTCTACAATATTTGTTCTTCTCTGGTCTCCTATGATCTCTTCCTCTATTTCTTAGTTACAATGACAATAATATGATACAATACAATACATACGAGGGAGTCTTTATGAGTTTTCCCTCCTACAAGTCTAAGCTATCTTATTGAAATTAAAGTCTACAACTACTTTTCATTTATTACATTAAATGTCTCCAACCGACAGATGAGAGAAACGCTCAAGATCTGCATTACAATCCCCAAAACATTTAAGAGAAATTACATCCTTCCAACTATTACATTAATGTTTCATATTTTAAATTCAAAATGTATTCAAAATGTGCGCTGGTGTATATCCAGTTGTCCTCCACTCGCGCTTTGTTGGCGATGCTCCTGCATCATACTCCTCTGGTTGAAAAATTCATGGACTCTTATCCATGAGCTCCTGCACTGTATGTCCATGTTTTTGAATATCTGCTTCACTTTCTCAACTGGCATATTCAATTGGGTGTCCCTTCCACTTTACCAAATATTCAAAATATGTCTTCCTTCTGGTCTTCTTGTCAACTCTTTGATCAATGATCTTTTCCATCTGCAGCTTTTCAGCAACAGGAATATGTTTGAACAACTGAATCTCCTTTTGATTATCTTCTCCTCTCGCTTCATCTGATATGTAAGGGTACAGATCTGTTACGTTGAATATGGGTGATATGCCCACATGATCTAGCAATTCTATCTCATAAGCATTTGCCTCAAATTTTTGTAAAATATTACATGACCCTATCTTTTTCATCTTCATCTTATTATATGTTCCCCTTGGGAACCTTTCTTTTCTTAGATGTGCTAAGAATAAATATCCCACTTCTAATTGAATCTCTCTCTTGTGTTGATCTCCTCTGCTCTTATATTCCTGGTTGGAACTCTGCAACTGCTCTTTAATCTTATTGTCGAGCTCCTGCATATCTACTGCAAAATCTTCCACTCCATCACTCCTAAAATCATTCTACTCTAAGTCTCTCAACTCAGATACTCCCCTTGGCTGCATTTCATACATTATCTAGAATGGACTCTTTCCTGTACTCCTATTAGGTGAGTCATTATATGCAAATTCCGCTTGCGGCTGAATCTGATCCCATTGACTATGATGTTCAGTAACCAAACTCCTCAACAAGTCCCCCAATCTTTGATTTACTACCTCAGTCTGTCCATCCATCTAAGGGTGATATGTTGAGACAAAATATAAATTCATCCTCATTCCTGGCCAATAATACAAATTGTTCAGTTGCGCGAATGTTTTATCATGGCCGAAATGTCCAGCCAATCCCCCACTATGCTTTTCCTTCAAAAGGTTTTCTCTCATAGAACTCTTCGGGATACACAACTGATTTCCTTTGAATAACAGTCCATCCTAAATCAAGTATTCAATCCATTGCCTCCAATCTCTTAAAACAAGATTCTCACATGCTTCATAAGTGTCCTTGAAATCTAAATCATCTCTATACATGTCCTTAAGGCTTTCAAAACCTAAGGTCTTCACTCAAAACTCCTGCAAAATCAAACATTTCCTGCTCAATGCATCAACAACCTTGTTAGCGTTTCCAGAAATGTGCTTTATGACAAAAGTAAATTTCTGCATAAATTCAACCCATTTTGCATGTTTTTGGTTCGGTTTCTCCTGTCTAGTTATAAACTGTAAGGCCTGGTTGTCACTATACAAAATGAACTCTTTTGGAACCAGGTAGTGCCTCCATTTCTTCAGCGCTTGTATGTCTGCATAAAATTATTTATCATACGTGGATTAATTCTTTTTGGCATCACTCAGTTTCTCATTGAAGTATGAAACTATTCTATTGTCTTGACTTAAGACTGCTCCAATCGCAAATCCGCTTGCGTCACATCTCACTTGAAATGTTTTACCGAAGTGTGGCAGAACCATAACTGGTTGTCGAGTTATTTTCTCTTTCAACAATTTGAAACTTTTCTCTGCTTCCTCTATCCAATGACAATATTTATTTCTTTTCTTGACCATGTCCATCATTGGTGCAAAAATTCCACTAAAATTTCTGATGAACTTCCTGTAAAAATTGGCTAGTCCATGAAATCTTCTGATTCAAAGATATTCCTTGGTGATGGCCATTCTTTGATCGCTTTTATATTTTCAGGATCCATCTTCAACTCATTGGAAGAGAACAAAAAACCCAAATAAATGAGTTTTGTCTTCATGAAAGATGACTTCTTCATATTTATCAGCAACTTCTCTTGCTGCAACCTCCTCATCACTGAAGCTAAATGTCTCAAATGTTCTTCCTCGGTGTCACTGAATGACGCAACTCGCCCCTCACCGAGCCAGCTGCTCCACCAGGACCTTCTGTTTCTCCTGGGCCCGAAGAATCAACTTTCTTCAACTCCCTCGGGAGTCCACTCCCCACAGTACTCTCCTACGGTGATTCCCCTTTCGGAAATCGGGAAATCGGAATTCGCGATCTCGCGAGTTCTGTGAGCGCCGTCACACGTAACTCATAACCCCGAACCCCGATGGCCAACGGGTCAACGCTTCATCTTTCGGGGATTTCCCTATCGGGAA
>ML778745.1:490721-511886 GCA_009831015.1 Picea engelmannii
TGCGGAGGTATTCAACTGCACTCGATGCAGGAATCACCTGGCCTAAGCAGAGAAACAATTGAAACTCATTCCCTCCGGTTCCTAACCTCATATGCAACTACATAAACAGCATATAACAGATAAGCATAGAAAGAAGCAAGTATACAGCAGCATAATACCAACAACACAAAGAGATCAAACACATCCATGGAATTGAACTAAAACTCTCCTATTAATTCAATAACTGTACATGGAGGTTCTTCACAGACTCTCTGCTCTGTTCTTCCTGCTCCTCTTGCTAATAATAATAATAATCCCACAATGATACAAGGGAGGGTGTCTATACTCCGTTTTCCCTCTCGAAAGGTGACTGTCTAATCTAGACTTAATTATCCTATCTAACTGCATTAAACTTACGTAAATGCCTCATCTACCTAAGGACGAGAGCTTATCTGCTCAAGGTCCGTTACATGTACAAATGCGCTTCATCACATTAGATATTAATGTTTGGCGCAGTCAAGTTCAATGTTCCCAAAATTTGAATGCTGGCGCTCTCCAGCTGTTCCTTTGCCCCCACGCGCTGGCTCGCTTGATTTAGTGAGTGATGCTCCTGCATCACTGAAGATCATTATATCATCAAGATACAAAATTATGAAATTCCCAATGAAATCTTTCAAGACTTCATTCATCAATCTCATAAAATTACTTGGCACATTCTTCAAGCCAAACGACATGACAAGCCATTCATACAATCCTTCATTTGTCTTGAATGTTGTCTTCCATTCATCACCTTCCCTCATCCAAATCTGATTATATCCTCTTTTCAAATCAATTTTTGAAAAACAAATTGCCCCACTCAAGCAATCCATCAAGTCATCCATCCTAGGTAAAGGAAATCTATACCTGATGGTGATTTTATTTATAGCCCTCGAGTCTGTACACATCGTCCATCCACCATCCTTATTCGGACTTAACATTGTTGGCACATCGCATGGACTCCAGATTTCTCTAATCAATCCTTTGTCCATAAAATCATGGACTTGCTTCTTGACCTCTTCATTCTCCTACGGTGTCAATCTGTATGCTACTTTATTTGGAAAACTTTCTCCTGGTATAAGGTCAATATGATGGATTATACTTCTTATGGGCGGAAACGAACAAGGAAAATCGTCCACCACTATATTAGCAAAATTCTCTAGCAGTTCCTGAATTTCCTCAGGTAGATCATCTATTGAAGTACTGGTCAAGATGACTCTAGGTTTTCTAACCACAACAAACTGCATGTCTTGATCTTTCTTGACTTCTCCAAGGAGTTACTTCCCACTCATGAGAAGTATAATATTTCTTGCTTCTTCTTTCACCTTCTTGTCTTCAATTGGCAACAACATATGTGTCCTACCATTCTTCTCCAAGGTGTATGTGTTCTTTCTTCTTTCATGAATAACGTTTATGTCATATTGCCAAGGCCTCCCCAACAAAAGATGACATACATCCATGGGAATAGCATCACATAAGATATCATCTCTATAACCCCCTATCTTAAATTCAACTAAACATTGTTTAGTGACTGTTACCTAATGTCCTTTTTGCAACCAAAAAACTTTGTATGGGCTTGGATGTGCAACCATCTCCAATTCCAGCTTTTCCACCATCTCTGTGGATACTAGATTATCCATGCTTCCACCATAAAATATCACCTTGCATACCCTATCCTTGGTCTTGCAAGCAGTCCTAAAAAAACTGTTCCTCTGGACTGGATTTTCCATCTCTTTCTCTGGCTTCAAGATAATTTTCCTCATCATTAAGGATCTTCCACCTTATGCATCTTCTGCCTCAACATTTATCCTTTACGCTTCTGAAATGTGAACTTCTCCTCCTCCATCTCCTTTCCTATCAGGACATTCCCAATATTTGTGTCCAATCTTTCCACAGAAAAAACATTTTATTTCACCTCCTCTGCCTCTTCCTCTTCCTCTTCCTCTTGCTCGAGGAAAAGTGTTCCTATAGGAATATTGTCTCCCTTGTGAACTTCCTCCCCTTTCTGGGTGATTATGTGGTTTCTTCTCTTCATCCTTGGGCTTTTATACTATGTCCTGGGCAATTTATTTGCCTCTTCTCTGACTTCTACCTCAGCCCCTTTGACCTTGATTTCAGGCCAATTTCATCTCTTATTTTGAAGCAATCTAATAAGATTTTTCTAAATTCCTGATTGTCACCATGCTCATCTCATCATGAATCTCATATGTCGGTCCATTCATGTATCTGGTGACTTTTTCATCATCACCCTCGTGATGACCAACTCTAATGTTTAACCTGTAAAACTCTTCTATATATTCCTTCACTGTCATCCCTTTCTATATCAAATTATGCATTCTTCAAAACAGATTGATTTGATAATCTATCGGTATGAATTTGGCTTTCATCTTGGTGACCATCCTATCCCATCTTTTGATTCTTTGTTTTCCTTTGCAATGCATGTGAGCCTGTAGTTCATCCCACCATAGTGTTGCATGCCTTTTCAGTCTAGTGAAATCATGTTTTAATTTCTTGTCTTCCTTGATATCTTCATAGTCGAAGTATTTATCTAGATCTCTAAACTAATCTAGCAGCTCCTCAACTTCTAAGTTACCTTCATACATCAGAATTTTCAGTTTTTCTCTGGAACCTATCCTTGCAACAAATTTGAATAGACGTTCCTCTGTAACATCTTAGGCTACAACTTCCTCTTCGGCTCCAGCTTCGTTCTCGCTTTTAGCCTCATTGATATCTCCAGTATTAGGTGTTCATCTTTGTGTTGTCTCCGTAGCATCCAATCAAGCATGAAGTTCCCTCATCTCCCTTTCCACGGATGGATCGGGAATATCTCTCTCTTGACGTCTCCTCGATGACATTGTTTCAATCTGTCCATGCAAATTTCAATTACAACTATCCTCTATCTTCCCTTTCTTACAGAAAACAAAATTTGTAAGCTCTGATACTACCTCACACAGTGCCCCACCTCAACAGGGTCTACTTTGACCTCCCAGTCTTTGGATCTTCCTGTTCTTGAGTCGAAATATCTTTTTGTTCCCTGCTGGAACCCTTCACACATATAACCATAGGTCTCCTTTTATAAACCCCGCCTGTGCGAGTAAGCACTAGGCATAAGATCTTTCAACGCGACCACCGACGTTGACCAGGAACCTAAACAAAGGTGTTTTGTGCTTCGCAATTTCGGGACTTTAGTTGTGAGTCACCCTGACTCCTCTGACTCTCAAAACCCAGAAATAGGCTAACGGTACCTAGGTCCTCCCTTATTCTTCCACCATATGACCTCTAGCCAACCCTGGGGTCTCACCTCTGAGTGCATCGGGGTTTCGCGACTCATGAATTCACGATTCAATTCTTCTCCCTTTTTTCGAAGTTTGAACTCACGACTTCCTCACCACAGATCAATGGTCCTGAACCTCCCACTATCTGATGGTCCAGATCCTTCTTTCACGACGTCAGAATTTCACGACTCGCGACTTGCGAGTTACAACTTCTTCCACACACTCGACTTCTGAAATGCCAAAATTCAAAGCATCAAATCACCGACTCTCATCCCTTTTAGATTTGACGGATGCTATCTCTCCTAAGCTTACGAGTGTTGAATGAATCTCTCCCTTATCTTCCCTGCAGATCTACTTGATCCGATGGTCCACAGAAAACAGTGTTCTCCCTCCTGGAAACTCTACCGTCCGTCAAAGCTTTCAATGGTTTCTTGCCAAATAACTCGACGTCAACCCTTCTAAGCCTTCTTCCACGAGATGACTTCGACACTCGTTCTTCCTTCTAACTCTTCGAAGTCTCAATCCTTCCTGAGCTTGATTCTTACTGAAAACTGAAGGATTCTAAGGAATCCTTCACGCATTCCTTGTGGCCTTCATGATAACCTCTGGTTATCCAACACCCCCAACTTTGCGCACTCCTTGCAGCAAAAGTTCTTCAACCACTCACTTGGTTGGAAAAGTATAAGACTTCGACCTAGCCTGCGCACACCTTGCACGACTCTGTGCTATACTTTCACTTCTGTTAGTATAAGAACAACTCTATCTCTCCTGAGCTTTTCTAAGTTAAAACTCATAATCTTGTCAATGCACTCCTTGCAGACCTTCACTGCACTCCTTGCAGGATTTATCAGGATGAGGAGAAATTGAAACTTATACTCTCCCTCTCACAGACTTCATACATTCAACATGAAATCATACACATAAATAATTTAAACAAATGCATAATAGAGTATATAAGCAAACAATAACCATGACACACCATGAAATTGGATCAAAGCATTCTTATATTAATTCAAGTGCTTATGTACATGGATTCAATAGCAACAACTATCTGCTCATACAACTTCTACAATCTCTATTCTTCTCTTCTCTCCTATGCTCTCTTCCTCTACTGCTTAGTTACAATGAGAACAATATGATACAATAAAATACATACGAGGGAGTCTTTATGAGTTTTCCCTCCTACAACTCTAAGCTATCTTATCGAAATTAAAGACTACAACTACTTTACATTTATTGCATTAAATGCCTCCAACCGACACATGAGAGCAATTCTCAAGATCTGAATTACAATACCCAAAACATTTAAGAGAAATTACATCCTTCCAGCTATTACAGTAATGTTTCATATTTTAAATTCAAAACGTCTTCAAAATGCGCACTGGTATATATCCAACTGTCCTCCACTCGCGCTTTGCTGGCGATGTTCCTCCATCAAATTATCTTAGCTATACTACATGACCTCTCCCCGACCTAGTCTCGACCTCACAGCTAGCATTGGAACGACCCTCCAGTCCACCACCCTTCGCTTCTTTTCCGCCCCCATCACCAAATCATGTGCCTTTGTTGGAGGATTTCAATGCCCAAACATAGGAACTCCAATTGGAGACGTCTCAAAGCTAAGATATTCTCTAGCCAGATTGTGTTTCATGCCTGGGACTTCAATATTCGATCTCAATTCTCCAAGACTTGGTATTCACAATTCGTAAGGGCGTCAATGACCTCCGTTTTAGACTAGAACACCTGGATCAACGCGCATAGCAAATTGAATCTCTTTTCTCGACGCTGCTTCGTTCCCTGCATTCTCCAGACTTGGGCACCAATGCCCCTGCATCTCTAGGGGTGGTTTGTGACATCCCCCAAAATAAGATATTTGGAAATTTAATATTCTGGGAAATTATTCCGTTTTTGGTAAATTCGAATTTGGAATTTTTTTTCCATTTATGGAAATTCTGAATTTCAAAATTTTTAATTGTAATAAATTATTATGACTGATGGGTAGAATTCTGATTTGACCCAACTAACTATTTGACAATGACACTTATTAAAAAACATAATATTTTATATTAATTGCAGGAAGACAAATGGAACAACCATGTTGAAAGTAGCTGACCATGACTCCACGAGTGGGGAACATGCTGGAACTACCCCTGGGCTGATTTTTACAAGTGGAAAATTAATGATTTGGCCATTGGTAGCCCCTAAAAATCAGGGATTTAGGAAGCTGGGAAAATTCCAAGGAAGAGAAAAGACCTAGGCAAGTTGCAAATAAGCATATGTGAGGAGGCAGGACGCTGCTGAGTATGCTGGGGAAAAGAGTTTAGTTGTGATTTTATTTTCTTTCACTTGTTGTTATGAACACTGGAAGGGTGTGAGGCAAGGAGAAAAAGTGACTGAATTTGAAGGACAATGTTGTAGAGGGATTTCCATGTTCACCCTTATGGACTCATGGTCAGGCTAGGGGGTGAATCGGGCAAGTAATCGTGGCTGCTCGGTTCTACGATTGGGAGGAATGTGGTTGTTCCCTTTGTTTTCTCCGCAAGATAGTTCAAATATGTTACTCTAAACTTCATCTAGTTTTGTTAGATATACTGTACATGTTATAGCTATACAAAAAAGAGTTTTGGTATCTGTTTTAATGATTGTATAACTGTTGTAAGTCCTTTCCTGTACCTAAATAATTCAGTATTCTACCTCTGTTGGACGAATTGGTTGTTGTTATAATGGGATCCTCAACGATGATATGCATGCAATAACCTAGACAATGGCTATTCAAAATTCAGTAAATAGACTGTAGGAACTAATTGTAGATTTATTTTTTGGAAGTCATTTTTATTCCTTAAAAAAAATATATAGAATCGAACACCTAACAGTGAACGAATAGAAGTAATATATGCGTACATACGTTTCCAAGATTTAAACAAAATCAAGTATGAATATCAGTGAACGAACAGAAAGTATATATATATATATGTGTGTGTGTGTGTGTGTGTGTGTGTTTCAAAACTTTAAACATAATAGAGTATGTATATCAATGAACGAACAGAGCGAGTACATGTATATGTATATGTTTCAAAACCTTAAACAGAGTTGAATATACACATCAATGAATGAACAGAGCGAATATATATGCGTAAATGTATTCCAACCTTTAGACAAGAAATACAGAGTCGATTAGGTATCAATGCATGAATAGAGCTATATACGCATATATCTATGTTTCAAACTTTAGCAGAGTCGAACATGTGTCAGTGCACGAACAGAACTATTACATGCATATGTAAGTTCAAACTTTAAATAGAACCAAATATTTAAAAATGAACGAACAACACTAATATATGCGTTTATTCCATTTTGTAAATTTAAATCAAGGGGGGAAACAAAATTCATTCATAGTCTAGAATGATGAAACATAGGGGAGTGAATAGAATCCAGGGAGTAGGACTATCCTAAACAGGACGATTTAATCATGCTAGCATCTTACTACAGGGAAGCAAATCAATGACTTCGCCGATACATCATTCACATAGACACTTCCTACTTATCCTATGCACAGAAAGAATATAAGAAATTCAGGATTGTGGCATTTTCCATTATAAGATAAATAACAAACAATTGCTTCATATTTTTGTCAGAAAGTTTTCCAAGAAAAATCCAATTAGACAGTTTTCGATAACAGAAGACTACATAGATTGTCATCAACAAGATCCAACAATAATGGACATTATAACTAGTAAAATTGTTTAGAATACATTAAATCATAGGGGTAATGTACAGAAAGCCGAAGATAAGCCTTTTCCCAAATTATTCATCACAGCAGAAACACTCGTGACTTCCATGCTTGTTTTTAAGGAGCGATTTGAGAGCCATTTTTATGGAACCTGAGTACCTTTGTCATGTTGAGAAGAGGCCGGTACATGTGCCGAGGAGTGAGCATCCCTGCATTCAGCCATCACAGGAAAGTGTTAGCAAAGTATTAAAATTCAATTCATAAAAATTGAATGTATAGTTGAGGTCCACAGGGATGCCAGACTACTTAACTTAAAACGCCACGACCTCCAGTGGCCGTGCCTAGTTTGTAACGTGACCCTGGCTGGGAGGATTGATGCCTGGAACTTCTGGTGGGACCTCGTAACAAAACAAAGTCCCACCATTAATACAAAGATACCCCTTTCACGCAGAACTTTAAACAAAAATGTAACAGAGGAAATAACACTGCGGACTCAAGAAGATCAATCTTATATAAATAGAACTCTATACAAACTGATATGAAGAATGTGAGAAACAACATTATCTATATATATATATATATGAACAATGAACTTGCCAGGAAAGTATCCCAACTCACTAGGAGATAATTTACCAGAAGGCCATCACTATACTACAAATAGAATGCATCAAACACAGAGGAGGATAGTTACGGTAGACCCTTGTATCTCTCTACGACAAATGAATAAACCCTTTCGGTACTACACCGATTTGCCTCCGAAACAATTTCCATTCTCAGAGTTAAGTAAAAGAGTCAGTAGAAACCCACGGAACACAAACAATGGGCATAGGGCCACGGTGGTATAGAGAGAGAACTTTCGGTATTAGCCTCTACCACAATCTACTTTGGAATGACGGGAGAGATTGCATAAACTCTCATTCCTAATACAAAAAGTAAAGTTTCTCTTAAACACACCCATGAACCCTTTGTTTTCGTTTTAACTTAGGATTCGATAGTTCCATAGGGTTTTACCAGGTAGACAGAGGTTGTTGTTGACTTCACCAACAAGGATCGCAGAGGCGACAACCCCTTTCCTGTGAAATAATGTGCAGTACAGAACCTCCTCTACGAAATCACAAGAACAAGAATGAGACTGCCAAAACCCTAGAGGGACGATCACCACCCTTAACCATTCATAAGTACAATCCATGTGCTAGGGATTAGATGTCGCATCAAGATTGGGAAGAACAGGGGGACGAGGCATCAGGACTGAGGCCAATTAATTCCAGGTCAGATTCTTAACTCCTCCTAACAGATGCACCCGCCTTCCTTAATGTGGAAGATTCAAAGTTAAACAATAGTATAACCATGACTGTCCAGGGTAAATGATATGTCATTACACCTTGACTCTCTGAAGTGCTCCTTTCTTTACACCAACAGGATGAGGAGGGGTAGTTAGTTAGTTACGCAGTGACCTAAGAGGGATGAGTCAGGGCTCTATTCGTTATGGTGGAATACTCCAATCATATCGTAACCAAAATGTAACATCAGAGAAAGAGGTTTGTTACCCACCCTTAAATTTCACCTTTAATAACAGTAGTCATCCTGGTACGCCTTTGGTTCTAATGTCAACTCAGCTAGGTAGGAGTATAGGTAATTAATGTCATAGTTATAACATGTGCGTGCAAAGTCCAGTTCAACCCGACTCCCTTAATTAGGAGAGTGGAAATTCAAATCCTTGCGTATGGGCAAATGAGTCTAAGTATCAATATCTATATAGCATGATATAGGGGTTTAGGAAAAGGCCTATTTTTTTCATTGGAACTTCTCATTTGTGCTAAATTAATATGTCAAAGGGTCACTCCAAGCCGAAAGGGAGATGTAAGCACCCATCTTATGAAAAATTTAAAGGATAATGTCCCTAGGATTTTATTTTTTTTATGATAAATTTGAGGTTTATTACATATGGTATTAGAGCGAAAGTTACAACACTGGGCCTGAACAGGACCACTGTAGTGCTTAGTATATATTTTGTTTTAGATAAAAAAACTAATAAATTGTGCGGTTACAAACATAATACTTTCTCTATTTTGGTGAATAAGTATGGCAGCTCAAGACAATGCAGAAAAAAGGATGGAAGAAAATCCATAGCAAAGACCTCCTGGAGATACAAGGTAGAATAGTGACGGAAGTTCACCCACAGAAGTGTTGGAGACAATGAGAAACCTAATCGTTGAGCTATATATCTTTAAAGCCGACAATGAAAAATTGAAAAAAGCACAGTAAGAACAGCAGGAGATAAACGAAGTCATGTTGCGCAGTATAGTGACCAAGAAAAGCCCAAAGGACAATAACAAAAATGAAGAAGTCAGTAAGAGAGCTTCCAAGAACTCAGGGCGAGAAACAAAAAAGGAGATTGTTTGTCTGAAGGAACACCTCCAGTTGAGGATGGAACTAAAACTGACAGGAAAAGAAAACAAGTAGACCACCTTGAAGGAGAATTCAAAAAGATTAAACCCACTACCTTTGACGAGGAATCCAAGACAGGAGAAGAAGAAGAGGCATGGCTATTGGACATCAAAAAGTATTTCCAAATCTATAACTATTCCAACAACATGAAGGTCAGGATGGTCATCTACAATCTGAAAGGGAAGGCCAGTATTTGGTGGCAAGATCTGAAATTGGCCAAGGGCCTAAAGGAGAAACAGTTGGAATGGTCTAACTTTAAGAAGTATTTTAAGAAACAATACCTTTCTGAAAAATATTAAGAAAGGAAGACGAAGGAATTTTACGAATTATGACTCGGACAGATGACGATGGAGGACCTTATAAATAAATTTCTGGATCTGCTAAGATTTGTACCATAGATTCAGGAGGATAAAGTAAAAATTCAGCGATTTCTAAGCTGTATACCACAGTCCTACAAGGACAAGATTGAGTTTGATAACCCCAAATACTTAAATGAAGTATTCAGAAAAGCATGGATGTGCGACGACCAATATAAACAGTGGGCAGAGTTTCCCAAAGCATGGAAGGACAAGAAACAAGATCGAATGAACCAGCAGAAGAAGGGATACCAGCCAGCTCCTTATCGGAATACAACGAAGAGTTTTCCAAGAAAGGATTTTAACTCCAATCCTCCGAATGCTCAAAGCAATGAAAAACCAGAAAACCTGGGAGCAAAAAGGTTTGGGGACAGCTTCCATGAGCCATTGAAGTGTTTGGAATGTGGAGAACCTCATCTCAGGAGGAACTGCCCACATTTGAGTTCAACAAACAGAACTGTTGTTCATAACCTGCAAGAAGACTCGACAGTGGGAGACATGGGCAGGAGCCTACATCGAATAAATGCAGTTGTAGAAGGATGACAAGTGGACCACCAGTCCTCAGTGGTAGAAGTCGAAGGTAAAATCCAGGACACTCAAATTTCTGTTTTAATTGACCCTGGAGCAACATTAAGTTATATTACTCCGAAGGTAGTAGATTCAAATAAACTTAAGAGACTGAAGCATGCAAAATCATGGCTTGTGCAACTAGCGATAGGTACAAAAAGGAGAGTAATTGACTATATTTTGGATTTTGAGTTCAGCCTAGATGGTCAAACTATAAGGACCAATCTGAACATCCTACCACTAGGATCTTATGATATGATTATTGGGATGGACTGGTTGGAATGACACAAAGCAATATTAAATTGCTATACAAAGATACTTAACTATAAAGATGATTCCGACACCACCAGGACAGCCTAAGGTATACCAAAACCGATATCAGTCAGATAAATCTCAGCAATGCAACTAAAGAAATGCATGAGAAAAGGATGCCAAGTTTATGCCATGCAAGTGACGAGTCTAGCAAAAAAGAAGGACAAGCCAAAGTTGGAAGACTTTGCTATCTTATGTGATTTCAGAGACATGTTTGTGGATGAGATACCAGAATTACCCCTTAGAAGGGAAATAGACTTCTCCATAGATCTGTTACCTGGTTCTGCCCATATCTCAAAGGCGTCTTACCAGATGAGTCTACCAGAACTGACAAAATTAAAAATACAAGTATAGGAATTGTTGGACAAAGAATATATCAGACCAAGTGTCTCACCTTGGGGAGCACCAGTCCTCTTTGTGAAAAAGAAGGGCGGTACTCTAAGATTGTCTATCGATTATAGACGACTAAACAAAATAACTATTAAGAATAAATACCCCTTACCAAGGATAAATGATCTGTTTGATCAAGTAGGGGGGGGGCAAGATCTTTTCGAAATTGGATTTACGATCCGATTATCATCAAGTTCAGATAAAAGATGAAGACATAAACAAAACAACATTTCAGACAAGATATGGACACTACGAGTTTGTATTCATACCTTTCGGACTCACTAACGCCCCAGCCACGTTTATGTGTCTAATGAACGGTATTTTCAGTGAGTACTTGGACAAATTCGTGGTAGTATTCATCGACGATATCCTGGTCTACTCAAAGACGGAGGAGGAACATGAGGAACACTTAAGAATAGTTCTGCAAATGTTAAAGAAGCACAAATTGTATGCCAACTTTGACAAATGTGACTTCTATCAGAAGGAAATACAATACCTTGGGCATGTAATTTTAGCAGAGGGCATTGCTGTAGACCTGGAAAATACGAAAGCCATTATGGAATGGCCGATACCTAAAGATGTAGCAGATATATGGTCATTCATGGAAATCACCAGATACTACCACAGGTTTATAGAAGGGTTTTCCAAGATAGCCTACCCTATCACATCATTACAAAAGAAAGGAACTAGGTTTAACTGGTCATAGAAATGCCAAGACAGCTTCAACAAACTAAAGGAATTATTGACAACGACACCCATAATGAAAGTAGCAGACCCAGATAAAGACTTCACGGTATGTGTCGATGCAAGTAAAGAAGAGCTAGGTGGTGTCCTAACTCAGGAAGGACATGTTATTTGTTATGAGTCCCGAAAATTAAAAGAACACGAGCGAAATTATGTCACTCATGACTTAGAATTGGCAGCAGTAATGCATGCCTTAACGATGTGGAAACATTACATAATGGGCAGAAGATTCCTATTATTAACGGACAACAACGGGGTGAAATACCTGTTTAACCAACCAGATCTTAACGCAAGGAAAGCAAGGTGGTTAGATTCTTAAGTGAATTCGACTTCGAAGTTAGACATATCAAGCGCAACGAAAACAAAGTAGCAGATGCTTTAAGTAGAAGAATCCATGGGTTATTTGAGATGAATATTAGCAGAGCAGAAAGTGATCTAGAAGAAAGAATAAGGACGACAGGTATTGATGACGAAAACTATACCAAAATGATGGAAGAATTTCCAAACAATACCGTGAACTCAAATAAATCAGATCTAAGTATCGACGAGAAGGGACTGCTATGATTTAAAAATAGACTTTACATACCAGATTCAATAGGGTTAAAAGTGACAATATTGGACGAAGTGCATAAGAAACCGTATTTCGGCCACCCAGGGTAACAGAAAACAATAACAACACTTAGGAAACTATTTTATTGGCCTAATATGAAAGGCGAAATGGTGGAATACTTGGCTAGATGCCAAGATTGTCAGCAGGTTAAGGTCGAGCACCAGCATATAGCCGGCCTCTTATAGCCATTACCAGTACCAGAATGGAAATGGGAGACTATATCACTTGACTTTATAACAGGTTTGCCTAAAACTCAGAAACATAATGACTCTATCATGGTTGTAATCAATAAACTCAGCAAGTCTGTAAACTTTATTCCAGTAAAGTCTACTTTTAAAGCTATAAACATTGCTGAAATATTCATGAAAGAAATCTTTAGACTGCATGGTATTCCTAAAACGTTGATTTCAGATAGAGACGTAAAATTCACCTCCGCCTTTTGGAAGGAATTGTTTGCAGGGCTCCATACCAACTTGAATTTCAGTACAAGTTATCATCCACAAACGGATGGACAGACTGAAAGGACAAACCAAATCATAGAGGATATGCTCCGCATGTACGTAAGAACAAAACCAAACCAGTGGGAGGATTATATACACTTGGTACAATTTGGGTATAACAATGGGTACCAAACTTTAGCAAAGTTGAGCCCTTTCGAAGTATTGTATGGGAAGAAGTGTACAACTCCAATTAGTTGGGACAACCCGGCTGACAGACTCATGGTTGGGCTAGAGATGCTCCAAGAAATGGAGAACATGGTAAGAAAGGTACAACATAACTTGAAGGAAGCACAAGAGAGACATAAGAGCTATGTAGATCTAAAAAGAAGACACTTAGATTTTCAAGCGGGAGACCATATATATTTGAAGGTCAAAGCCTGAAAAATCTCATTGAAGCTAGGAAACTGTGCCAAACTGGCACCCAGATTCTGTGGGCCCTTCGAGATACTAGCTCGAATTGGACCCATAGCATATCAACTTGTATTGCCAGCAAATCTAAGAATTCATAATGTATTTCATGTTTCTTTATTAAAAAAGTATGTTCACGACCCTACTCATATGATTGATTGGAACTTGGTACAGGTGGAGCCCAAAGGTGAATTCCAGGTGGAACCCCTACACATTCTGGACCGGAGAGAAATAGCGCTTCGGAACAGAGTTGTCGCTCAGGTAAAGGTGCAATGGAAGCACTTTAGTCCAAGAAGGGAATGAACACTGAGGACAGTGTTTTTATTGAAGGGGGAAAGGATGTGACATCCCCCAAAATAAGATATTTGGAAATTTAATTTTCTGGGAAATTATTCCGTTTTTGGTAAATTCGAATTTGGAAAATTTTTTCCATTTATGGCAATTCCGAATTTCGAATTTGTTAATTGTAATAAATTATTATGACTGTTGGGCATAATTCTGATTTTACCCAACTAACTATTTGACAATGACACTTGTTAAAAAACATAATATTTTATATTAATTGCAGGAAGACAAATGGAACAACCATGTTGAAAGTATCTGACCATGACTCCATGAGTGGGGAACATGTTGGAACTACCCTTGGGATGATTTTTACAAGTGGAAAATTAAAGATTTGTCCATTGGCAGCCCCTGAAAATCAGGGATTTAGGAAGATGCAAAAATTCCAAGGAAGGGAAAAGACCTAGGCAAGTTACAAATAAGCATATGTGAGGAGGCAGGACGTTGTTGAGTATGCTGGGGAAAAGAGTTTAGTTGTGATTTTATTTTCTTTCACTTGCTGTTATGAACACTGGAAGGGTGTGAGGCAAGGAGAAAAAGTGACTGAATTTGAAGGACAATGTTGTAGAGGGATTTCCAAGTTCTCCCTTATGGACTCATGGTTAGGCTAGGGGGTGAATCGGGCAAGTAATCGTGGTTGCTCGGTTCTACGGATGGGAGGAACGTGGTTGTTCCCTTTGTTTTCTCCACAAGATAGTTCAGATATGTTACTCTAAACTCCATCTGTCTAAATGATTTGTTTTGTTAGATATACTGTACATGTTATAGCTATACAAAAAAGAGTTCTAGTATCTGTTTTAATGATCGTATAACTGTTGTAACTCCTTTCCTATACCTAAATAATTCAATATTCTACCTCTGTTGGATGAATTGGTTGTTGTTTTAATGGGATCCTTAAGGATGATATGCATGCAATAACCTAGACAATGGCTATTCGAAATTCAGTAAATAGACTGTAGGATCTAATTATAGATTTATTTTCTGGAAGTCATTTTTATTACTTAAAAAAATATATATAGAATCGAACACCTAACAGTGAATGAATAGAAGTAATATATGCGTACATACGTTTCCAAGATTTAAACAGAATCAAGTATGAATATCAATGAACGAACATAGCGTATATATGTATATATATATATGTTTCAAAACTTCAAACATAATAGAGTATGTATATCAATGAACGAACAGAGTGAGTACATGTATATATCTGTGTTTCTAAACCTTAAACATAGTCGAATATACACATCAATGAACGAACAGAGCGAATATATATGCGTAAATGTATTCCAACCTTTATAAAAGAAATAAATAGTCGATTAGGTATTAATGCACGAAGAGAGCTATATATGCATATATCTATGTTTCAAACTTTAGCAGAGTCGAACATGTGTCAGTGCATGAACAAAACTATTACATGCATATGTAAGTTGAAACTTTAAACAGAACCGAATATTTAACAATGAACAAACAAAACTAATATATGCTTTCATTCCATTCTGTAAATTTAAATCAAGGGGGAAAACAAAATTCATTCATAGTCTAGAACGATGAAACATAGGGGAGTGAACAGAATCCAGGGAGTAGGACTATCCTAAACAGGACGATTTAATCATGCTAGCATCTTACTACAGGGAAGAGAATCAATGACTTCACCGACACATCATTCACATAGACACTTCCTACTTATCCTATGCGCAGAAAGAATATAAGAAATTCAGGACTGTGGCATTTTCCATTATAGAATAACTAGCAAAGAATTGCTTCATATTTTTGTCAAAAAGTTTTCCAAGAAAAATCCAATTAGACAATTTTCGATAACAGACGACTACATAGACTGTCATCAACAAGATCCAGCAATAATTTCCATTATAACTAGTAAAATTGTTTCGAATACATTAAATCACATGGGCAATGTACAGAACGCCGAAGATAAGCCTTTTCCCAAATTAGTCATCACAACAGAAACACTACGAACATAATTGTGACTTCCATGCTTGTTTTTAAGGAGCGATTTGAGAGCCATTTTTATGGAACCCGAGTACCTTTGTCATGTTGAGTAGAGGCCAGTACCTGCGTCAAGGAGCGAACATCCCTGCATTCAGCCATCACAGGAAAGTGTTAGAAAAGTATTAAACTTCAATTCATAAAAAATGAATGTATAGTTGAGGTCCACAGGGATGCCGGACTACTTAACTTAAAATGCCACGACCTCCAGTGGCTTTTCTTAGTTTGTAACGTGACCCTGGCCGGGAGGATTGATGCCTGGAACTTCTGGTGGGTACCTCGTAACAAAACAAAGTCCCACCATTAATACAAAGATACCCCTTTCACGCAGAACTTTAAATAAAAATTTAACAGAGGAAATAACACTGCGGACTCAAGAAGATCAATCTTATATAAACATAACTCTGTACAAGCAGATATGAAGAATGTGAGAAATGACATTATATATATATATATATATGTGTGAACAATCAACGTGCTAGGAAAGTATCCCAGCTCACTAGGAGATAATTTACCAGAAGGCCATCACTATACTACAAATAGAATGCATCAAACATAGAGGAGGATAGTTACGGTAGACCCTTGTATCTCTCTGCGACAAATGAATAAACCCTTTCGGTACTACACCGATTTACCTCCGAAACAATTTCCATTCTCAGATTTAAGTAAAAGAGTCGGTAGAAACCAACGGAACACAAACAGAGAGCGCAGGGCCATGGTGGTATAGAGCAAGAAATTTTATTATTAGCCTCTACCACAGTCTACTTTGGAATCACGGGAGAGATCGCATAAACTCTGATTCCTAATACAAAAAGTAAAGTTTCTCTTAAACACACCCATGAACCCTTTGTTTTCGTTTTAACTTAGGATTCAATAGTTCCATAGGGTCTTACCAGGTAGACAGAGGTTGCTGCTGACTTCACCAATGAGGATCGCAGAGGCGGAAACCCCTTTCCTGTGTAATAATGTGCAGTACAGAACCTCCTTTATGAAATCACAAGAACAAGAATGAGACTGCCAAAACCCTAGAGGGACAATCACCACCCTTAACCATTCGGAAGTACAAGCCATGTGCTAGGGCTTGGATGGCGCATTAGGATTGGGAAGAAAAGGGGGACGAGGTGTCGAGAATGAGGCCAATTAATTCCAGGTCAGAGTCTTAACTCCTCCTGACAGATGCACCTCCCTTCCTTAATGTGGAAGATACAAAGTTAAAAAAAAGTATAACCATGACTGTCCAGGGTAAATGATCGGTCGTTACACCTTGACTCTCTGAAGTGTTCCTTTATTTACACCAACAGGACGAGGAGGGGTAGTTAGTTAGTTACACAGTGACCTAGAAGCGGGACAAGTCAGGGCTCTATTCGTTATGGTGGAAGACTCCAATCGTATCGTAAGAAAAATGTAACATTAGAGAAAGTGCTTTGTTACCCACCCTTAAATTTCACCTTTAATAACAGTAGTCATCTTGGTATGCCTTTGGTTCTAATGTCGACTCAGCTAGGTAGGAGTATAGGTAATTAATGTCAGGGTTATAACATTGTGCGTACAAAGTCCACTTCAGCCTGACTCCCTTAATTAGGAAAGTGGAAATTCAAATCCTTGCATATGGGCAAATGAATCTAAGTATCAATATCTATATAGCATGATATAGGAGTTTAGGAAAAGGGCTATTTTTTTCATTGGAACTTCTCATTTGTGCTAAATTAATATGTCAAAGGGTCACTCCAAGCCGAAAGGGAGATGTACGCACCCATCTTATGAAAAATTTAAAGGATAATGTCCCGAGGAATTTTTATTTTTTATGATAAATTTGAGGTTTATTACATGGTTCCTGCTCCAGACTTCAAGGGGATGATGAATGAGGCATGGATGTATGTGCATAGGAGGTTGAGGACATGAGAGACATCTTGCAGGGCACACACGCAGTGTAAGTCGAGGACATGCAAGCCCACCAGACACCACGATAGTCGGCAGGAATACATGTGTCAGCATGCATGTTTTATTTTGACATTTTCCAGCTATCCCTGGAAGTTTATGTTTAGGTTGTTGGAGTTTAGAAATGTCTATTTTGTGTGTCTCTCAGTCGATAGGAATTTCCTAGTTCATCGTATAATATTTTTTGATCTACAATTTGAATGCATGGATAGGCCGAATCGGTTTCCTCACGGGGTGATTCACGAAAATATGTCTAATTTTCACTGATCTTTCCAGTCTATCTATCTGAGTTGGTTTCCCTTCAAGGAAACTCAACACTCCAAAAACTCATTCTCAAGATGATACTGTATTTTTTGTTTATAACAAGTAATATATAACTTCTTACTAAAAAAAAATACTATCATCATTATATGTATAGTTTTATTAATTTTTATATGTTATTTTTTTATCAATTTTATTCTTCAATTATTTTATTATTTATTTATTAAGCTAAAGGGGTACACCTATTGGAAATGGACACAATTAGTGGTCTTTTAATCTAAAATAAATGGACACAATTAATTAGTGGTATTTTAATCTAAAATCATAATTAACAATTGAAAATGTTGACATATTCTTCATAGTCATATGATTGCCACATTTAGATGATTAACATAGTGGCACATCCCCATGGTAATGAAGATTCACACTGTCCTTAAACGAAATGGAGACGTGTAATGTAAGGTTTTGTGATGGGCATACGATCAACCCACTAGCTAGCATGTAATCAACAATTCCAGTAATCCAAGTGATGGTTAATCTTGAAAAAAAAAATCACAAATCAATTATCATAGGAAAAAATAAGATGATACTACCACATGCAAAATTTAAATTTAAATATTGAATAAAGTAATTCATATTATAATTTTATTTTTAAAAATTTATTCTTAATTTTAATTTTATGGATATAAATTCTAAAAAGACACATAAACTCAAATATTTCTTAAAAAAAAAAATGAATGACTTGAATACATATTTAACGGAATGAATACAAAAACCAATCCAAAAACTTGGAGATAATTAATATTATTTAGATTATAATTATAGTGGGAAGAATTAATGCAATTTCCAGTTATTTTTTTATAACACTTAAAATACTAGTTGGCTAACCATAACGCCAAAACTGCTATGAGAATAATGAACACTCTTATGTGAACATGAAGCAAAGCCATTTCTAAAATACTAATAGGCTAACCATAACCCCAAAAGTTCTATGAGAATAATGAACACGAGTATGTGAACATCAAACAAAGCCCTTTCTTTAATATCAGTAAGAAACACTAGGGCTCCCTTTCAATCGAGCAAAACACAACACCACTAAAAAAACACAACAATAACCGGTTATTATTTGAAAACAAACAAAAACCATTGAGAGATAAATAAGAACATGAACACTATTAATATAAATAAACATTATTAATATAAATTTAAGAAATAAAAGAAACAAAAACCATTAAAAAATAAATAAAAATATGAAAATTATTAATACAAATTTAAGAAGAAACAAAAATTATTAAGAGATAAATAAGAATATGAACGTTATTAAAATAAATTTAAAAAATAAAAATAAAATATTAAAAAAACAAAATTTCACATTTCACATTATAAACTCGCTAATATGATTAATATAGATTATTTTATATAAAATACTAGCACAACCACAATAATTGTGGTTGATGAAGTCTTAGCTTATTTCATTTACAAACCCTAATTCTAACATAGACCATAATTAGGGTTTGTAAATGAAATAAGCCTATAAATGTTCATCGGTCACAATCATTGTGGTTGTGATAATACATAGAAACTTTCATATGGGTGAAAATGCCAAACTATTATTTATTTATTCATAAAAAGTTTAATAATAATTAAAATGCTACAATATAAAATTTAAAGATATATTAATTTAAATTTAATGAAAGTGTTTACTTGATGTAAAAGTAAAGGGTTACAAATTAAAATTATATGGCCACTCATTGATGCATTTTTGAAAGTAATATTAATTTAATAGAAACAACTTTGTTTAGAGTGAAAATAAAATTTCTAACCATATCATTATTGTAAGCAATTTCAATTAACAGGTAATATGGTAATCATGTTTAAATTAGTGATTTCATTATTATAAGTAATTTCAATTAACAAGCAACATGGTAACCATGTTTGAACTAGTATGAGTTTAGATGTCATTAATTGTGTTCACATACAAAACAAATGGTTAAACAAAGACAAAGATTGTTAAGTAAGAATGATGATAGTTGTACATATAGATATATTGAAAAAATATGAAAGCATGAAAGGAAATGCCAAAAATATAAAATCAAATTAAAAGAAGAATTATCTTCTTTAAAATTCTTCATTTCTTGTTATGGTTTTTTAAAGTGATTTGTGTGATTTGTTTTATCATGAAGTTAGATGTATTTGTGGATTTTATTTTTATAAAGAATAAAATAAAGAATTTTTGTTAATGATTTTTTATTTTAAAATATAAGTTTAAATTAGGTTTATAATATCTAGTTTTATTTAATAAAATATATGTTAATGATTTTTTCATTTAAAAAAATAAATTTAAATTATGTTTATAAAACAATTTTATTTGAAAAAAGCTTATTTTATATTCAATATTTTGAAATTTTAATTTATTTTTCTAATTTTCAATTTTATATATATGAGAAATGGAATAAAATAAAATAAAATTTTAAAAAATGCATGATAAGTGTTACAATATTTTATGTTAATTTATTTAATATTTAATATTTTAAAACTTTAATTTATTTTTTAATTTTCAATTTTATATATATGAGAAAGGGAATAAAATAAAAAAAGTTTTAAAAAGATGCATGATAAGTGTTACAATATTTTATGTTATTTTTGGAAGTGATTGATATAGGAAATTTGATTTATTTTTAGGTTAAAAAAATAAATTATTAGTTATTTTATGTTTGAAATATATATTTAGGTTTATTTAAGTTTGGATTATACATTTAGTTTTATTTTAATTTTAAATAGTTTTATTTTAATTTTAAATAGTGTATGGGTTTGTTTAAAAAAATATTTTAATTTTAAATAGTGTATGGGTTCGTTAAAAAAATATTTTAAATTAAATATGTTGTAATTTTTTTTTTGAATTATATATATGTTTTTATAAATATTTTTTTTTTGTTTGATATTAGGTTAAATTGTTATTGTGGTGGTATTTGATTTCATGTATGAGATTAAGGTTTTATTATATTTGAAAGCATATGATATTAAGGGATACCCACTTTCTTGATGTTCTTGTGGATACTATTTAGGTCTTTTGGATTTAGAGTAAGACATGAAACTGCTATTAATTGACTAAGTGCTTGTTGTAACGACCCTAATTAAATAAATGTTTAAAGATCATAAAGTAAAATTAATTAAGGAAAGTAATTATGGTTAACCAAGTAATAATTTATTTATAGATCACATTTAAAGACCTGAGGAATAAAATTTAAAAGATCAATGAAAA
>ML778745.1:523781-583152 GCA_009831015.1 Picea engelmannii
TGGAATCATGTTTTACTTTTTAGACAATGATTTATATTTTTCCTATGGACATTGATAACAAAAGGGAAATGTTCGTCACATTGTGACGATGGGAAACATTCATCACAATGCGACATTGGTAAATGGTCGTCACGTTGCAACGTAGGGAAATGTTCATCACAATGTGACGTAGGGAAATGTTCATCATAACGAAATGTTTGGAGACACTTGCATATATAGGGGGGACGCCGATTCCAAGTCATTCCATACAATGGGATGTATGGAATCATGTTTTACTTTTTAGACAATGATTTAAATTTTTCCTACGGACATTGATAACAAAAGGGAAATGTTCGTCACATTGTAACGATGACGAAACGTTCATCACAATGTGACATTGGTAAATGGTCGTCACATTGCGACGTCGAGAAATGTTCGTCACAATGCGACGTAGGGAAATGTTCATCAGAATGCAATGTTAGTCACAATGCAATGGAAACGTTCATCATAATGCAATGGAAATGTTAGACAAAATGAGATGTATGGAATCATATTTTACTTTTTATAAAATAATTATTAATAAAATATCATATACATTCAATATTATTTAATATTATTTAGAAGCAATTTGAAAATTCAAAATGAGAAAAAATAATTTAAATTATTAATTTCTTTATGGTGAAATTATAAGTTTAAGTTTTATTGGAGTTATTAGTCCTTGCCGAAGGCCAGGACTATAGCGATCAGTTTGTCGTTGACTTTCTATTACTTAAACTTTGACTATAAATTTTTAATTAAAAGAAAATATTAAAATATTCTTTATTTTTATCATATATTAAAATTAAATTTTCTATCATTCTTCAGGGGTTTTTCCAACAAAAGCAGAGAATAGAAGTCTTATTGCTGAGAGGCCGCTAAGTGACGACGATTTCTATGGAAACATAACCTTCAAATTGAAGTTTTATTTCCCATGGGCGACTAAGTGATGATGACTTCTTTGGAAACATAACCTCCCATTTAATCCCATTGTCAGTCTTTACAGTTTAATCTTCTTCCTGACGATTTAAGCTTGGAAATTTGGCTTCAAATCGTCAGCTTGGACATCTGGTTTCATACTTCGGATTTTATATAACCTCCCATTTAATCTCCATGTCAGTCCGGCAAGTTTTACCTTCTTGTTGACAGTTTAAGCTTGGACATCTGAATTTATTTATTAGTGTTGTTTTATAGAGTCTTTCCAATCACATATATTTCATCCCGAACATTTCTGAGAAAATTGATCACACATATATTTCATCTTGAACTTAAATATAGGAGATTGCTTAATTTTTCTTCACCAACTGCCCTTTTTCAGTAATTTCTTTTTCGGAGTAATGATTGCATTTCCTTTTTCAGAGTAATGACTGCACTAGCATTTACTTATTTACGGCTTTGCATCTACTCACTGCCTTGTTAACAGCTTCCCTGCAAAATCATTTATCATAATCAAATTTAGATGGGTTGCCTTCCAAGCGAATAACAAAAATTCGAGATGCATTTACTTATTCATGGCTTTGCATCTACTTACCGCTTTATTAGTGGCTTCTATGCAAGAATATTTATCATAAGAAAGTTTTGATGCGTTGTCTTTCAAGCAAAGAACAAAAATTTGAGATGCAACTTCACCAGCATCAGAAGAGGTAAAGTTAGTTGCGGGTACCTCCCCTAGTTTTGCTTCTTGTAAACTACAATTCTTCTTCTTGTAAACTGCATCTTGCACGGCCTTTGTCAAGCTTGTATGTAAAGTACATCTTGCATATGTTGTTCTTCGTATCTCGAATGGAACACTTAACAATGAAGTATGTTGCTCACACAGCGACTGCAGGAATCGCACATGCATCTGGCACCTGGTGGATAATGTTGTTTGAGGTACAAATTCATTCATTTCCTTCCATTATAAATCATTTTACTAGATACCTTGTATATTTACATAAGTGTTGATTGTAACTGTGAGAGTCATTCAAAATTGTCCATTTTATACCAATACATGAACATCTTGGTTTAGCTCAGCCCAATAGTCATCTGATAATCCATTAACACAACCATAAATTTAACAATATAAAGCTAGCTATTGGATTGTTTATGCATTGTAATTGCAGTGATGAACTCAGGTATACATTAATTGGGTAAATAACCATGAGTGAAAATTTACTTGAAAACTAAATTCCTGAGAAAGACCGGCATCTAAGCCAGCTATTGCAATTATATCCTCTTCTTATGCTTCCCTTGCCTTTTTAATCCAACTAGCCAAAGGTACCGACCTCTCTAAACTAAAAGAATTTTGTTCACTATTTTGTTCTTCTGCAAGCTTACCAAGAAAATAAACATTAAAATTGATGGGATGTTTTCTCAAGATGGAATACAGACAGAAAAATAACTCAAGATGGAATACATATAGAAAAATAATATGCATACGCCTATGTTGACCCCCGCAAAGGTCAACATAACTGCTGTTGTATTAAGAATTGACCTGCAAAACCAGGAAAGGAGGACTAATATAAGCCTATAAGCCAATTCGACCAAATATTGAAAATTATTTGGAAATATCTCTGCAACACCCATTACGCTTAGGGAACCTAAATCCCATTGATTCAAATATTTCAATCACATGCTCAGTCGCCCTGATGAAATCTTATCAAAAAAATCTGTTTAGACCAACCAACTGTGTGTTTCTATATGTCAAGTTATGTCAAATTAGTTGAGGATGAATGTCCAACAAACAAATTCAATCACAAAACCAAAATGAACGTACTCTTGAGATAAAAAATGATAAGTCAAACAACCAATGCCACGCTCAGTCCACTGCTAGCCATAATTTTTTGATAATTTATAAAATTGAGCCATACTTGAGAACACATTTAGTAAAATGACCTACTCAAATCACCTCACGTCCTTCTTAGGAAGATTAACAGTGAATCACTTAAGAGAATTATTGGTCTATTTTCGATAGAAACATAGTGGAAACCTTCACTAGGAGCCCACCGAAACAGTGGTCAATGTCCATTCGGTTGATCGAGGTGTGAAACCACGCCAAAATAGGCGTACGAGGCATTTGACTTCATGTAAGAAAAAGACATGAACCTCCCGACCACAACAATACATCTTCTGGAGCTGAGCTAGAGCAAGTACCATATGATGAGTTGATCTATTTATAACGATAATTCATTCATAATGAGTTAGCCGCCGAAACCCCATTATAGCTGTGTTCAGAACCGAGAATTCTTTTACAATCAGGTTTTTTTCGACGGAAGAGAAGCAGCGTAGTTGTACCCAACCAATAAGCAAGAAGTTTGAGCTGGAGCATTCCAGCTAGCATCTTGTAAGAAAACATAGACGGAGATGGAAACCATAACATTTGAAGCATGAGTTTAAGCATCCCATCACAGTAAGAACCGGTGAATCGAGGGACACATCGCAGAATCTTTGACGTAATAGAGCTTTTTGGTTTTTGGAACCTACTTTGTTTCGAATTGGGAGGGAAATCCTAACTGTACCCAATTCCCATTCCATTAGATTCAGTCTCACCTGCATCCCCGCCCGTGTAAGAACCAAGTTCTTCTTGACCCACTTTCACATATCAGATGAACAACTATTGGATGGACAACTATCTTTGAGTATTAGGAATATGGTAATCACAAGAATATCGGTTCGCGTCCTATCTTTCAAACCAGGTAGGTATCAGGTAGGTTTTTGGGACATAGTTAAAATCAACCCATAGTCAAAATAAATCTTTCAATTGGTGTTGTAACCCCTTCTAGTCTGAGATGTCAAAATGGATGAAAGGGCAAGGAAAAATTGCTAAATATTCTCAAATACCTTGCATGATGCGGACAAGCTGCGTGTAAAATCAAAGAACAAAAGATATCTAAGGATGCCCATCGAAAAGATAAAGGATTCCTTCTCACGATGGAAACTGTAGTGCTGGGCTAAAGACGGGAAGCCTTAGACCCATTTTGTAGGGACAAAATAAAAACCATAAGTAAGAAGAAAGCCCAAAGTATAGAAAATTACTTCTGCTATACCTAGATCATTATAAGACAACCTTAACTCACAAGTAGGCATAGGAGCTACTTACCAACATACATGCGTAGAGATGTAGGCTATTAATATGCAAGTAAAAAGTGAATTCCGCACATCTCTTAAGAGCAGCAGGTTCAGAATTGGCTTGACTTAATATCATTAGCAGAAATCTTTCCTAAGTTAAGTGCAACTATACAACGAAAAAGAGAAGGACTGGCTGGATATGTATCTTGCTCTGATACCTTTACTCTTGTCTCTGCTCCTATAGGGTTTGATCCAAAGTTGATTCCAGCCAGCCCAACCTTCCCCAAATATGGTCCAGTTAGGTATGCGCTATGTTGGAATTCCCAACATTACTCCTTAATCATTGTATCTTTTCTCAATAGGAAAAGATTCTATCGAGGTTTATCTCTACCAAAATGAGAAGTGTTACTAACGACTATGTCCTGGGACCCTCAGGTGACCGAATCTACACGCGCGTAGCATCAGGGATGCCACTTTCACACTTTCAATTCTGGTAGTTCTATACTCCTTAATCATTGTATCTTTTCTCAATCATTTCAGTTTGATAGTTGTGCAAGCAACCCCCAGATAGACGTTAATTGCATGAGTAGGTTAAGGTAGTTCTGTGATATATGTAGGGAAAGAATGTATGTTAACTGCATAAGTAGGTTAAGGTAGTTCTGTTGGAATAATGATTACAATAGATTGGTTTGGATTTAGTTTAAATCTGTTGAATATTTGTAGAAGGTTGTTGAGAGATTTTCTCAACAACTATCTTTATGTTTGGAAATAGTTGGATCTGATTCCAACTATATATATACCTGTAATATTGTGTGTAATATTGAATATAGAAATATTATTTATGTGTGTAATCTTGTGTTATGGCTGCTCTCAGAAATTTTAAGTTGGTATGAGAGCAAGGACAGCCTTGACTCTCTCACGAGAGGGGTTGGAATATGAAATAGATTGAGAGACGATTCTCTTTACATAAGTAGCATAGTTCTTTGTTGAATTTTTTAATTTGCTGTGAAAACCGTTGTGGACTTATTGAGCTGCAAGATCTATGTGATCCATCAGTCTGTGCATCGAGATAAGAAGCCGTAACTGCAAATACCAAAGGAAAAACGATGCTGCCAACATTAGCAACGACTAGAGCGAATGGCAGATCCGAATCTGGGCAATCTTAAAAGGAGTTTGGTCTTTATAATTTTCTTCTAATATATTGATTAAAGATGGAATAATTTGTATGATGCTGACAGAAAAAGGTTTTGCTACGTGGAGTTGTTTGCTGCAGATCAGAATCTGGGCAATCTTAAAAGGAGTTTGGTCTCTATAATTTTCTTCTAATATATTGATTAAAGATGGAATAATTTGTATGATGCTGACAAAAAAAGTTTTGCTACGTGGAGTTGTTTGCTGCATGGAGTTTTTTTTAAGTAGAAGATAATATTTTGAATTAGTGTTAATATCTATTAACATTATTTTGAATTTAAAATTTTATATGAAGGAGAACAAATCAATGTACAGAGTAACATGATTTAAATCAGTGGTTCTCAATGTTCTTCGGTGCCAAAGGAACAAATCACAGATTTGAGTATGTCTACAAGTTTATTAAATGCTGAAAGGAATTGTTGTACTTCGGTGCTTCAAGAACAAGATCGTTAGTTACAAGTTATCATTGTGTTTGTGAGTGTGTGTTAAAAGGTCAATTGTATGATTGACTACTGAAAATGTCCAGTAATCATATCGTTGTCCTATATAACTGTTGAAATTTGTTCTTCAAGGGAATTCAACAGATGGTAGTGTATCCATAGGATAATTCAGTATCGAGATTGTCCTTCGGGAAGTCAAGAAGCATCAATTCTACAAATTCGTCAATGATGGTCAGAAGTGGTGTTATCTTAAATGAGTTGAAAGGGAAGCTCGAAGTTGTGGAGAAGAAAGAGCTTATACCGGAAGATTTCAGAGTGGATGGGAATGTTGATGAAGACCAGATGGGAATGTTGATGAAGACCAATTAGACAAAGAAAGAAAATGATTAATATTGTAATTTGTTATTGAGTATTGTAAGATTTTGTAATGTAAGCATTATGGGAGGGTGTTGGAATAATGCTTACAATAGATTGGTTTGAATTTGGTTTAAATCTGTTGAAAATTTGTAGGAAGTTGTTGAGAAATTCTCTCAAAAACTATTTCTATGATTGGAGATAGTTGGATCTGATTCCAACTATATATATACCTGTAATATTGTGTGTAATATTGAATATAGAAATATTATTTGTGTGTGTAATCTTATGTTATGGCTGCTCTCACAAATTTTAAGTAGTTCTGCGACAGATAACCACGTAGCTAGATTCAGTACTGGTGTTCAAAGCAACACATGAATTTATCATTGTGGCATGGACAAAAGGAAATATCTTAGTTGTGTCATAGAAAGAAAGCTATGTCGTGGCATGTTTGTAACATAAGAAAACTAAAACATTGCCCGTCCACCACTTGTGCACTGGGTTGTATAAAGATGGTGAGTGATGCGCTTCACTTTCCTTCAGTCCATTCGATATAGATATAAATTAGTGATATATAATCATGAAGTGCACATGAAATCTCTTTGCCAGCTGCACTTGAAAGTTTCACAGAACGATAGGCAACCAATAACAAATAACTGTTTGGAAAACGATATTTTATTATTTTAGATTATTCTGGTTGCATTGAGTTATGTGTCCTCATGGATAGGATAAGCAACCATGAGTGTCCCAACTACACTTGCGTCCTTCCTAACATGATATGTTTAAAACTATGTAAGCTTTTATCACGGGACAAATGTTGTTTAATTTCTATAACATGTTTGGTTTATTAAAATAATAATTGATTTAAGGTGACGTGCATGTGAACAATGTTAATATGAAAAACTATAGAATTTAATGATCTTACAAAGGTATTGGTGTACTTCCATGTTTCTGAAAAGTTATTGATGGAATTCTGGAAAGTTATTGATGGAATTCTGATACTTTTACTTTGGAATAAGTTATCATTTAATTTAATATTAAATATAATGAAAAACAGATCATTTTCAATTTGTTGAGAAATAGATAATGATTTTATTTCATAAAAATCAGTAAAAATTTTGTTTTTTAATTTTTTAAATTTGTTTGTCACTTGATAGCTTTTTTCACGACAGGTTTTTCCAATTAAACTTAGAGCTATGATCAGTGGTTATTGTGGAGATATGGTCAGCCTAAACTGAGTAAACATCCACTAATACCATCAATCGCCCAATCTTAGACGTGGGGAATTGGATCTCCTCCTCTTTTTCTAATAATGGATTGAAGATCCCAACTTCAACAAGAGGCTATCATTATCAGCCTATCACTAATCATGTTAGACTTATTTATGAAGTATTTAGGATTTTTAGAAAATGAAAGGTAAACATTTTGAAGTTAAACTTAGAACTATGATCAGTGGTTATTGTAGAGATATGGTCAGCCTAAACTAAGTAAACATCCACTATTACCATCAATCGCCCAATCTTAGACGTGGGAATTGGATCTCCTCCTCTTTTTCTAATAATGGATCGAAGATCCCAACTTCAACCAGAGGCTATCATTATCATCCTATCACTAATCATGTTAGACTTATTTATGAAGTATTTAGGATTTTTAGAAAATGAAAGGTAAAAATTTTGAAGTTATTGTATTTTCTAAAATCTAAATAAATAAATTGGTGCCTTCGTGTCTATGTGGCTTCCTACACTTTGATTGAAGAGAATCATGGATCCACAATGCTAATGAAAAATTGGATGTTTGTAATATAAAGTGCCTCCAACACTTGATTCACAATATAATAATATAATACGAACAAGTTTTCAACTTGCAAATTCAATTCAAAATTATTCAATAATAGTGCACAATTGACATCTTGCTTCAAAATGATTAATAATGGTGCACACTTGACATCCTAAGAAATATTGGATGCCTTAATGGATGTAAATAGCATGAAGTGCATAGGATTTAAAATTATAGCATATGTAGTATGTGACGGTTGTTAGATATTAATCATTTCACCGCCTGGATAGCGGTGGATCGGTGGCTGCCTTAACCTTTGAAGGCAACGAGATTCTACCACTGCTTTCATTAAATTTTATCATTTCTAAAATCGAAGGGACAATTTGTGTTAGCATAAATAAATGAATAACGGATTGAAATTGTTGTGGTGATCTGAAGAATCACATTTTTAGAATTGAAGTCGTTTTGAATTCTCTCTGTGGAATTTCTAAAAACATTTTCAAATTGAATATGTTATTCTTGTGTGCTCTACGTTTATGATTTTCTGTTATCGAGTTTGTAAACTCTGTTAAGGGTTTTTCTTTCTCGGGACTTCTGCAGGCCTGTGCAATAGAGCCATTACTCTCTAACCTCCGAGACTCGAAGCACTATGCCCCATGCTTTCTTGCAATATTGCGACTCGAGGGATTCTTGCATTTTCTTTTGTGTTGGGTGCTTCCAAATGCTGATACCTAATACCATGAGGTGTTGTGCCCACAGCCTTCTCGCGATTTCACGTCTCGGCAATTCTGCGTGTGTTTTGTTTTGGGTTGAGTGTTCATAAATGCCGAAACCCCAAACCCCAAACCCCGATTGACCCCAAGTTATTCACATTTGGTATCAGAGCTTGCAATGCATCCTGTCAGTTTCTCAATTCAATACTGATAATTCCTGTTGGTGCCAAATTTTATCCGCGTGAAGGTTTATTTAATTCCTTTCAAATTTTATATAAATGGCTGCATCTGGTAGTAGTTCCTCTCAGGTGCAGGTTCCTGTACTGAGCGAGGAGTCATATGAATCTTGGTATATTCAGATGAGGACGATTTTGCATTCTTAGGATTTGTGGACTTACGTTATTGATGGTTATGCTGAGCCAGCTGATGTTGCAACAAAACTCACTCTGTCTAATGCTGACCGTGTTTTGCTAAAGGAAAATAGGAAGAAGGATAACAAGGCTCTTGGATTAATCTAGCAAGGATTAAATGAATCCATTTTTATGAAGATTGATAATGCTACATCTTCGAAGATGGCTTGGGACATTCTTGAAACTTGTTATCAAGGTGTGTCCAAGGTTAAGACAGTCAAGCTACAGAACTTGAGAAGGAATTTCAAAAATATGAAGATGAAGGATAATGAAAGTGTTGATACTTTCATGACTCAAGTAATGAGTGTTGTGAACCAACTCAGGCAGTATGGAGATGATGTTGAGAATAAAAGAGTTATTGAAAAAGTGTTGAGAATTTTACCCAAGAAGTTTGAGCATGTTGTTGTTCCCCTAGAGGAATTTAAGGATTTGACTCAAATGCAAATTGATGAGTTAACTGGTTCTCTTGTTGCTCATGAATCTAGGATATCTAGATATGAAGAAGGATCATTGGAGCATGCTTTCAAATCCCAACTGCATGTTACCAGAGGCAGAGGTAGAGGAAGGTCTTATAATTATGGAAGAGGAGGTCGATTTTCTGGTCGAAGGGACAACATAATTGAATCAGAGTCTGAGGAGAAGTCCCAGCAGAATCCTCCTAATTTAAGAGGGAGCAACAACAAACCCTAGCAGCAACAAAATCAGAGGTATGATAAAACTAAAGTACAATGTTATTATTGTAAGAAGTTTGGGCATTTTGCTAACAAATGTTGGAAGAAACAGGTAGATGCTGGAAAGCAGTTTGCACATATTATAAATGAGTCTCAGGATCATCAAAATCCTGTGGTTTTGACCTGTAATGTCACTCAGGAAAGTGCAAATGATATTTGGTTTTTGGATAGTGGTTGCAGTAACCACATGACTGGTAATAAGGATTTATTTTCATTTATTGACAATAGTATTCAGTCTAAAGTAAAACTGGGAAATGACTGTAAGGTTACAGTTAATGGTAAAGGTGTAGTTCCAGTTTACACTAAGAATAATCAACGAAGAAATATTGACGACGTTTATTTTGTGCCTAGTTTAAAATGAAATCTTATTAGTGTTGGACAGTTGTTGGAGAAAAAGTACAGAGTGTTCTTCAAGAACAAGGTATGTACAATCTATGATAAATTTCCCAGCAAACAGTTGATTGCAAGAGTAGAGATGACCAAGAAAAAAATGTTTCCACTTGTTATGCAAAATGATTTGAGTCGTTCTTTGAATGCTTATAAAGCTGGAAGTTTAGATGAATCTTGGTTATGGCATTTGAGATAAGGTCATTTACATTTTGGTGGCTTAGATATGTTACAAAAGAAACATATGGTAAAGGGGTTACCTTGTATTCAACAACCTGCAAGCTCTTGTGAGAGCTGCATACTTGGGAAGCATCACAAAGATAAATTTGTTTCAGGTGTTTCCTACAGAGCAAAAGCTCCATTGGAAATTGTCCACACAGATTTATGTGGACCTATGAAAACACTTTCTTTAACTGGTTGTGTTTATTTTATGACTTTTATTGATGATTTTAGTAGGAAGACTTGGTTGTATTTGTTGAAGCATAAATATGAAGATTTTGATGTTTTCAAAAGGTTTAAATCTATGGTTGAGAATGAGAGTGGTCGAACCATTAAAATTTTAAGGTCTGGCAGAGGAGGTGAGTATAAACTAAATGAATTCACTGAGTTCTGTGATCTTCATGGAATTAAAAGGCAGTTTACTGCTCGATATACTCTACAGCGGAATGGAGTGTCTAAAAGGAAGAATTGGACTATCATGGACATGGCTCGAAGCATGTTGAAGGAGAAGCATCTTTCAAATGAATATTGGGGAGATGTGGTTCTTTTCTTTGTTTTTATCTTGAATAGAAGTCTGACTGAGACCGTGAGGGATCGTGTACCTCAGGAAGCCTAGGATGGCAAGTCTTGCCATGTTTCTCATTTCAGAATTTTTGGATGTGTTGCATTTGCGCATGTACTTGCAGAAATGAGGAGGAAGTTGGATGACAGAAGCGAGATATGTATCTTTGTTGGATACAGTGAAGAGTCTAGGGCATATAAACTCTACAATCCCATCACCCAGAAATATGTAATCAACAGAGATGTTCAATTTAAAGAATATGAAGCCTGGGATGGAAGTATTGACAAATCAATTTCAGAGGGAGTTGTGTTACCCCGTGAAGATGATGATGGAGCTGAGCATGATGAAGGAGATGGGCATATGGTTCCACATGCACATACGCCTGCAACAAGAACTCTAACAAGGCAAGCACCAGATTTCAGCGCATCTCAATTTAGAATGCCTAGAACTCATGAGCGTGGTGAGCCATCTGGACATGGTGGACATCAAACAGATTCACAGGTAAGTAATGAATCAAATCCTACTTTAGCTTCATTAAGAAACATATTTAAAGGACAAAAGACTAGAAGCTTAAGAGAATTGTATGATCAGAATGAAGAAGTAGATCAGACTTCAAATTTTGCATTAATGGCATGTGATCCTATAAGTTTTGATGAAGCTGCTAAAGAGGATGTCTGGATAAAAGCAATGGATGAGGAGATTGATTCCATTGAAAGAAATAACACTTGGGATCTTGTAGATTTATTTGAAGGTAAGAACAATATTGGTGTTAAGTGGTTTTACAAGACTAAGATGAATGCAGATGGTGAAGTTGAAAAGTACAAAGCAAGACTTGTAGCTCAGGGGTTTAGTCAGCAACCCGATATTGATTACAATGAAACATTTGCTCCTATAGCTAGAATTGACACTGTGAGAATGGTCTTAGCTATTGCAACTCATAATAAATGGATCATGCATCAGATGGACATCAAGTCTGCATTCTTGAATGGATATTTGGAAGAAGAGGTTTATGTAAGACAACCTTTGGGTTATGAGATTGATAAACACAAAGATAAAGTTTACAAGCTAAGGAAAGCCTTATATGGATCGAAGCAGGCATCAAGAGTTTGGTATAGCAGGATTGATGAATACCTGATCAGTGTTGGATTCAGCAGAAGTCCAAGTGAACCAACTATGTATACAAAGGTAAACCAGAAAGGTAAAATTTTGATTGTTTTGTATGTTGATGACCTGGTTTTTACTGGAGATCTATCTATAGATGATTTTAAAAATGCCATGAAAACAAAGTTTGAGATGACAAATTTAGGATTGATGAAGTATTTTCTTGGATTTGAAGTGGATCAATCTGATGATAGAATTTTCATTTGTCAAACTAACTATGTAAATGAAGTATTGAAAAGGTTTAGAATGCTGAATTGTAAACCAACTTCAACACCAATGGCTACTGGTATTAAACTTAGCAAGTATGATGAGGGATCATATGTTGATCCAACTCTGTATAAGAGGATGGTTGGAAGCCTTATGTACTTAACAATAACCAGACTTGATATAATGTTTGTTGTAAGTTTGATTTCGAGATTCATGGAGACTCCGAAGAGTACTCATTGGAAAGCAGGAAAGATGATTCTGAGATATGTTGTTGGAACAACTGACTTTGGTATATGATTCACATCAAGTTTAAACTTTGAGCTGATTGGATATACTAATAGTGATTTTGCAGGTTCCATTGATGACAGGGAAAACACATCTAGGTATGTGTTCAGTCTTGGATCTGGAGCAGTGGCATGGAAATCAAAGAAACAACCCATTGTGACTCTATATTCTATTGAGGCAGAGTATGTTGCAACAAATGCAGCTGCATGTCAAGCTGTATGGATGAGAAGGGTCTTGAATGAATTATTGCAGGACCAAAATGATGCAACCCAAATTGTCTGTGACAATAAATCTGCCATTACACTGTCAAAGAATCACGTCTTTCGCAAACAGAGTAAGCACATTGATACAAGGTATCATTTCATTCGAGAGATGGTAACTAGTAAAGATATTTGTGTTCAGTTCTGCAGATCTAAAGAACAATTTGTAGACATATTTACAAAGCCTTTGGGTAATGAATTGTTTAAAATTCATCGAAGGAATATTGAGGTCTATAAGCTGTAATGCATTGTTTACAACAATCTTGTATTGCATTTCTGTTTTGTTTTTGTTTTTGAAATGATTAAGAGAGAGTATGTCAGATATTAATCATTTCACTGCTTGGATAGCAACAGATCAGTGGCCGCCTTAACCTTTGAAGGCAACGAGATTCTACCACCGCTTTCATTAAATTTTATCGTTTCTAAAATCAAAGGGACAATTTGTGTTAGTATAAATAAATGAAGAATGGATTGTAATTGTTGTGGTGATCTGAAGAATTACATTTTTTGAATTGAAGTCGTTTTGAATTCTCTCTGTGGAATTTCTGAAAACATTTTCGAATTGAATATGTTATTCTTGCGTGCTCTTCGTTTATGATTTTCTGTTATCGATTTTGTAAACTCTGTTAATGGTTTTTCTCTCTCGGGACTCCTGTCGGCCTGTGCAATAGAGCCATTACTCTCCAACCGCCAAGACTCAAAGCACTAGGCCCCATGCTTTCTTGCAATATCGTGACTTGGGGGATTCCTGCATTTTCTTTTTTGTTGGGTGCTTCCAAACGCCGATACCCGATACCACGAGGTGCTGGGCCCACAACCTTCTTGTGATTTCCCATCTCGACAATTCTACGTGTGTTATGCTTTGGGTTGAGCGTTTATAAACCTCGAAACCCTGAACCCCGATTGACCCCAGGTTATTCACAACAGTAACCACAGGCACAAGTGTTGTGAACACGGACCAGATGGTAATTGGCACTGCCTACATCTTATATATATTTTAATTACTTGAAAAGAGCACTTGTGCACTTGTTACCTGTACATCTAGTCAGAGTATTCATTATATATTTCCAAACTTCCTCGGGACTTAGCTGCCAGACAACACCTGTTTTAATTTAATATGAATACTTCCTTTACTTTTAAAATTGATTGATTAATTTATGAAGTCAAATGTATTTGGAGTTATTTTAATTTAATATGACTACTTCATTGACTTTTAAAATTTACGATTAATTTATGAAGTCGAATGCATTATAATAGAGTTTATTTGTATTAAAAAATAAAGTTATTAGATCCATTTATATATTTAAGTTTTGTTTGTAATTATTTTAATTTTTATTAAAATGATTAAATTAAAAAAATAATATTAATTTAATATGAATACTTCCTTTACTTTTAAAATTGATTGATTAATTTATGAAGTCAAATGTATTTGGAGTTATTTTAATTTAATATGACTACTTCATTGACTTTTAAAATTTACTATTAATTTATGAAGTCGAATGCATTATAATAGAGTTTATTTGTATTAAAAAATAAAGTTATTAGATTCATTTATATATTTAAGTTTTGTTTGTAATTATTTTAATTTTTATTAAAATGATTAAATTAAAAAAATTATATTAATTATTTTTACATATTTTTATTAAAAAAAAACAATTTAATTTTTTAGAGGCAAAAAAATGTATGTTTAAAAAATATATAAAATAATGATTAACAAAATTATGTGTCTCGTGTGATCAAGAATACAATATTTCACTTTATTTTTTTGTTTAAAAGAAATCTATCATATAATAGGTAACAAAATATTGTGTTCATCATTACCAAAATATTCTACATTATTTTTAAAACTGATTGATTAGTTTATGAAATGGAATGTATGCATATATTTTATAGGCTATTTCTATAAATAAAGACTAAAGTTATCTGTTCGCTCATGTTTGAATTATAAGTTTACTCATATTTAAGCAATTTTAATTTTATGTAATATATTTACATTTTATAAAGATTATTTTTTGTTTTTATTGATTTATTTTTTAAATTATATAGATAAATATTTTTATGAATAACATGTTGAATTGTAATTAAGTAGTATATACTTTTATGTATGCAATTAAGATTAAATTTATTAAAAAATATTTTCTTATGGATAGGTTAAATTCTCTTTTGATCTTGAAGAAAGACTCAATAATGAGATATATGTGAAATTCACTTTTTTAATCAATATATTATCAAGTTTATTAATAAAGAGGTTTTAAAAATGTGAAAAATAGAATAAGGATTTATAATTATTGGAAAGTATAAAAATGGGTATTTGGTAAAAACAATATTTTCTTATTATCAGAAAGATGTATTTAGGAAAGTCCAACAAAAATATTTTGGAAAATATTTATTAATATAGAGTAAAATTAGACTTATTCTTTAATATCCCATAAATGTATATACTATGTATAAATTCACTGAGTAAAGACCTTATAAACCACCAACATGCCTTATATACCACCAAGACGTTGTTTCAGGTAGATATAATTTTGTTTGAATAAAGATAATAAATTGACTTGCATTGTGGATAATAACATATTAAATGGTTAACCTAAAAATACTTTTAAATAGTTAAAAATGCATCTTCATTCATATAAAAAATAAAAAATAGATTCAAAACATAGAATATCAAAACCTAAAAACATTCACTAAAAGTGGAAATTTACTCTCTTATAAAATATTCACTAGAAATGATTATATCTTATTTACATACATTAAGATGAGTGTATATCGAAATCTTTTATCAAGAGAAAATAGAGTAGTAACCATTTTAGACGTTTCTTTAGTTAAAAAAAAGATCTTAACGAAATATAGATATAGCTCTGTAATATATTCTGTCTTATTTGAATACATTAAAATGTAATCTTGGGACAAATTGCGATTTACGTTTAATGGTTGAGAAGCCAAGAATCCACTGTATATATTATGTACGTCGGCTTTACCTTTATCGTTCGTTTTTCTGGCTTGGCATGAGTAGATGTTGTATCAATCAGAGCTATCTCACTTTAACGTTATGTTTCTCTGTAGCTGGTTATGTTGATTCTTACCCCCATGTTCCCACTTCAACATACGTTGCTTCTTTGCCTTTGACTCGCTGCTCTCTGCTAGCTATCTCTAATTCACCTTAGGCATCGCCCTAATATGTTGTTGTTAAATACACTGCCTTGGTACATCATTAGCCTAATATGGAGACTATCTTTTCTTTACAATGAATTTTTTTTAAGTCTCTCTTGTTTCTTCTTCTAGTCGTTTTGATGTCGTTGGTTCTTTTTCCTGATCTAATAATATAATGGTAGGCCTATACAAGATGAATTTAAATTATGAAATTCTTGATATGAATTCTTTTAAACAAATTCAATTGTCACTATTCCACTATTTTTTGAGAGCATTGTGATTTTTTTTATCTCTAGAGACAAGTAATTGTCTGAACATTACTAATAATAAAACATATTCCATTGGATTTCTTCCAAGTTTAGCATATTGGCCTCCTATTGACTGCAAAATTTTCTCCCTCAACCCATAACTTGAAGAAGCAACAGTATTCAGATTGCATCTGCATGCTGCCATATATCAAGGAAACCTCATGTTTCCACTTCTTTGCTTTTTGTTAATCTTAGTCGTTCTTGAAGACATTTTACACATAGAGGATGACGAATACTCTCCCCCATAAATTTTGGAGCATTTAAGTTTGCAACTTCAATTCATAACTTCCATTGTTTTACCCTTGAGTTGAGTCTAGTTTAGAGCACTGAATGTTGAGTGTCCCTTGAGCCAAAAATTGGGAGTCAACTTGTACCACCCATTTCGTTGATTTTACACACAGAAGTTCCAAATACTAACATTCCATGACTCTGTTTAAAACTATTGCTCATTCCTTTACATACTCGACCATGAAATGAATGACATTCCATTCTTTGTCGCAAAATAGATTTCAAATTTACTGATAAGAGCAGAACGCCATATATTTCATCTTGTTTCTCTCCATACTATTCTAGATGTAACCTTATGAATAATATTGAATAGTTCCTTGTAAGGTTTCCATCTCTTTCAGCCTTTATAACTAAATGGCAGTGTGTGGTGTTCGATCTTTACTGATTACCATCTCAAAACATCGTCCAAAAATCCTCAGTGGTGGAATACCTGGGAGAGGATTCAACATTAACACCCTCTAGATGATGGGAAACAACCAAAATACAATTGGGATCGGTTTCAAATAGGAAAACGATGAGAACCACCATGTTTCTAGAAGATGATATTGGCACTGAGATTGTTCACTCTATGAAACAATTATCTAATGGAACCAATTGCTAATTGCTAATAGATGAAACCAATTGCTAATACATGAGTTGTTGATCTCAAAACCTTCAACCATAAACTCATTATATTTGTATTTATTCACTCTTATAGTCTTTTCTTACTTTAGTATTGGGGTGTTTGGTGTTAATTACTGCAATTTTTATAAATCTGATTTATGGAAGGTTATTACCAAATCAGTTGATTCATGATATGCATTGCAAATTCAATTTTAGTATCCAATTGATATTTATTATCAGTACTTATCAATAGTGTGAATCAATTCTTATATTTTACCAATGGTGTACATGCACATCAATTCTTATCTTTTACCAATGGTGTACATGCACATAAATAATAGTTAAATCCATATAAAAATCCAACGAGCTAATCATTTCATTTTATAGCATAGTGAAAATTTTGAGATAATAGTTAAATCCATATAAAATGTTAATGAGTTAATTGTTTCATTTTTATATTGTGAAATTTTTTGTCGAATTCAGAAAATTTAAATTATCAATACAACCTTTGAGCGTATGATTTAAGTTTTAGATTGAATTAGTTAGTCTGCAATTCGTTTCAAATATTTAAACAATACACATCCTTTTTTCAAGTACACTGAGGCAAGCATTGTTCTTCATTGGAGACCGTACTAGTGATTATCTGTTATCTTCAAGCCTAAGAATTTGTTTGGACTCATATTAAAAAAATATATAAACTTAAACCTTATTGTGTATTTGCACAGTACTATAATTGCTATATTAATCTATCACATATAATTGTTACTTCCATTAGTGTGAATGCTGCATGGAATATGGTGGTTGTAATTGTTGAAAAAACGTGAGTCGACATAATCATATGAATTTGTTGTACATATTAGTTGCTAAGAAGTAAGAAAAAATATAAAACAAAATAACAAAATAGAATTCAATAATACAAGGATTTACATGGTAAAACCTTGACAATATTGGGTAAGGTATGAGTGTTCTAAATATTACAATTTTCCAAAAGAATATGTTATAAAAATTGCATATGTCTCTAAGAGCTACACATATATAATGTCTTCAACATAAATACCACCATTACATTAATGGTCAGATTTTCCATAAAATTTTCACCTCTTTTTATTTTTATTGTTGTCACAATTCCAACAATGTTCACTATGACAACAATTTAATTGATACCTTGCTCAATCTCATTCATGACCTTTTTGGCAAGCCAAGATAAGAAAAACAACGCCACAACTTCTCTAATAGTATTGGTTTTGTAAACAAAAACTCTTTGCTTTGCTTCTCTTCATGGCTTCTTAGCTTTGAAAGTTGATAATAATGGTTGGTAATGTCTTTCTTTTCCTAATCTAGGTAATTTATTCTTTGATCATAGTAGGTTACTTGGTGAGGTGGGTAATTTTCTTGAGTATCCACTCTATTAAGAGCTAGTCGGCCATCATCAATAACCTGTCCTACAAAATGGTATTTTATGGCAATATTTTTGGTCTTACTATGATAATCTATATTGATATCCAAATGGATAGCACTTTGACTATATAGACCCTTTAACAAAATTACCTACTTGCTTTCATGAGAGATAGTTATATATTCTACCTTAGTAGTGGATAAACAAAATATTTATTGAAGCTTTTGCATCCAAAAAGAAGGTCCTTATAAAGGCATAACCTGAAGTAGATATCCTTTTGGAAAAATCACCTGCAAATATAAATCAACATAATAAAAAACTCAATCACTACAACCATTATAGGTGATACAATAATCACTTGTGCCTCTAAGATTATGAAACACCCATTTCATTGTTGTCTAATGCTCTCTACCTTGATTTTCCATGTATTTATTGTCAACATAATTGCATGTGAAATATATGATCTTGTACATACAATCACATACATTAAACTTCCTACTAGGCTAGCATATGGTATACAAGACATATAATCATTTTCTTGTTTATTACTAGGACACAGACTTGAAGAAATCATAAAATAGGAAGCCAAAGGGATATTTATGGATTTCACATTATTCACTTCGAATTTCATGAGTATCTTCTCCACATACTTTTTTTGTGATAACTAAATTCTAGCCTCTTTCCTTCTCTATTCATATTAAAAATCCTATCCAAATGATCCTTTAGCCTATTGATCTCAACCATGTTTTTTCTTTCTATAAGCATATCATCAACACATAACACCAAGATAATGAACATACCATTCTTTGAAAGTTTTTAAGTAAACATGATGTTCATGGCTCACCATGAAAGAGTCCAACTTCTTGTACCATTGCCTAGGAAATTGCTTCAGGCCATGCTATATATTCTTTGAGTTTTAAAACATATATTCTTTTGCGATCCTGAAAATACCATTGGATGTTCCATAAATATTTCTTTATCTAAATCTCTATATAAAATTCATGTTTTAACATGTAGCTTCTCTAACTTAATATCAGTGAAGAAACGAGTTCTAATACTACACAAATAGAAGAAATCTTAACAGCTAGTGAAAATATTTCATGGAAAATAATACCTTTCATTTGCGAATACCCTTCGTATACTAGTCTTACTTTCTACCTTTCAACTTTATCATCGACACACTTTTTCAGTTTGTAGACCCATTTGCAAACAACAACTTCTCTGTCCTTTCATAGTTCCACCAGGTCCTATGTTTTATTCTTCTCCAAGGCATCCATTTTTTACTTCATTTTTATTTTTCACATAGCGCTTTCAATAAAACTCTTCATTTACTAAAAACAACAAGGTTCCTCATCATTATAAATCAAAGCAATAGATGAAATATAATCTTTGTACCTCTTAGGATGATTTTTGGCATGTTTAGATCTCCTAGAATTTCCATATTTTCTTGTATATTTTTTGCATCCTCATTTTCTTCTTCAAAATATTATTCATGCTCCCTATTTTTTTTGTAGATAGATGGGTTTCCAACTAGATTTGTTGATTTCCTTGTACTTGTTCTTGTTTAATTTCAACATCTACTATGTTTGATTTTATGAGAGGGGATTCATCAAATACTACATCTACTACAATATGTATCCCTTAACTCCATCACCATAACTATAAAAGATATCGTTATTTGATCTGGGGTCGAACTTAGAACACTCATCTTTAGAAACAAGAACGTAGGCATCACATGATTTTTTTTTATATAATTGAGTAATTACAAGAATGATTTGTTCAAACCTCTTTAGGAATATTACAATCCATTGGAACTAATGGAAACTAATTTACTATATAGAAAGTTGTAATGATGGATTCTTCCCATAAGTCCTACTGCAACTTGACATTACTAAGGATGATTCTTGCTCTCTATAGATGAGTCATGTTCATGCATTCAACCAAATCATTTTTTTAAGGAGCATAAATTGTGGTTTATTCCTTTTTATCCTAGCTTCCTTGAAATACTTTTAAAATTCCAAATATGTGAGAATGCCTCCATTATTTGTTCTTAAAGACTTGATTGACCTACTAGTTCTCTTTTCAACCAAAACTCTAAATTGCTTAAATAAATTAAACACATGACTTTGTATTTTGAGAATATAGTACCAGACCTTTATAGAGTGATAATTTATAAATGTTACAAAGTATGGGGATATTTTAAAATAAATTGTAAGGGATGGCTCCCAAACAATTTGAGTGAATATAATCTACAATACCCTTACTTGTCTGACTACATGTTTTGAACCTATATATACATTGCTTTCAAAAACCACAATTCTTGCATAAATTCAAATTCAAATATTATAAATATGGAAGTAACTTACCATTTATAAGTAAATTTATGCATTTCTCACTCATATGTCCAATTCAATGATATCATAAATGAGTAGATTCTTTTTCTTCTTTAGCTACCACCACCGCTTCATTTATCTCGATACTCCCATCTATCTTGTAAAGGTTCCAAATATTTGTAGCTGTCATTACCACCAAAATTCCCTTGCATGAAAAAACAACACTCTAACTGACTCAGCTATTTCCCCTCTCCCAAAAATTCATCTCCTACTAGACTCTAGTTATTATTAAGTTAGTGCCTCTTTATTAGTAGGCACACGGTGATTTAGAGCACATGATTTTGAGGACATTCTTGGAGATATCGATATGAGTTTAAGTGGTTGTTTATAATGATGTATCAACATCATTGACAATGATAGGTTGATTATCGGTGACATGTTGATTATGAGTGACACTTTCCATGACAGTTTGAGTCTCTGTTTATATTTCATGGTGACAGGGTGGTGCAAGGCAAGAGATTGAAGTCTCTGATGCTGGAGAATTTGGAAGTTGTTGGTTCTTATGAATTTAATATTTTGATATATAAGAAATAATTCCATTTTTTCTCCCATTTCAGTTTCCACGTAAGCATACCGTGTATATGTTGTTATGATGTGAAACATTTTTTATGGTTATATGTTTATGATATGCTAAATGAAATCATAATTTATAACTGATTGATAAGTTGATGATTACATGTTTTGATTAAAAGTGGTAAAAAGTGATCAATACTGATTCACGCCCCCCTCATAGTATTAGTGAATATTCCAACATTTTTCACAGGTTGTCACATGACACATGTGAGTCAACAAGAAATGATCATCGCGTGAATATTGTGTTGCAACCCTTGATGATGTATAAATTTGTTTTTTTTTAGGGAAGGATGGATCTGTTCTAGATATGTTAGATTTTCCTTAGATCTATCATATCTAATGGATCTAGGATTTGGAAGAATGAATGGAATAAAAACAAAATTAAATAAAAAATAAGGAGAGGAAAGGATTGGAAAAGAAACTCATGAGCACATAATCACATAAGCATTCCAGGAATACCCCTCGTCGTGAGGGGTACCTTCCATTCCCCCTTGCAGATGGGTAGGATCTGTGGAAACCATATGTGGAGTTTGAGGAGGGCAAGGATGGGTCAAGACATTAAGTTTTTGGGGGGGCTTCTGTTGTGTCAAAAATACATGCAGTACCTCATGCTTTTGAGGACACAGATGAGTAGGGTGTTCCTCCCTGCATATCTTGCAGGGGAACCAACTCTTCCTCTTCTCTTTAGTATCCCCCTCCTATGTTTTCTAGGTGGGAGTAGTCCATTTCTTAGAATTGGAATTATTTTTCTAGTTCCTTTTCTTCTTTCCTATAGGTTCTTTAGGTTTCTTTAGTTGTGTGGACTACATTAAATTCACCTCAGAGGTTTGATTAGGGACTGTAGAATTTTATCACTAGTACCAAAATCTGATGGGTGTGATGAAACCGACATGTGACTCATCTCATCGGATAATTGGTTCATAAAGGCATGAGAAACAAGATGAGGGATAACATTAGCATGCAATCCTAGGTTTGGCCTCTTTACATCATTAAATATCCTAGGATAATTGCAGATAATATCATAAAGGGTACCCAACCGATATTAAATCAAGTTTAAGCGTTGGGAACGTATGATGGCTTAATCCTCGGTAGTCGTCTCGATCATAGAGACATATTTGGGAATGGTTGGAAGGATGGATTTGGTAAACCACTCCATCAAGAGCTTATCAAGGATTTGTTTCTTAATCACTCTATGCCTTTGTCACCACTCATGAATATGATCATAAATGTGAGTGGTAGTATCCTCACACAATGAAGTCAAGAGCTCCATCCATATTTCGTAACTAAAGGGAAGTTGGTAGTGCATAAGGAACGCCATTGCTAAGTCATTGTATCTTTTAAAGGAACCACCTGGTAGTTCAATATACCATTTGGTGGCAGTTCTAGTTAGGGAAAATTGGAAAATATGCAGGCTCACACTATCATCCATCAATGAGTTGGATGAGCCCCATAAGCGATATGTCATGATGTGCACCATAAGTGGTATACCATGATGTGCGTGGAGGGGTCGTCTCTTGAATTTCCATTAAACTTCGAGATGTTAGATGGCATATTGGAAGGCATTTTTGACCATGAAGGGTTATGGGATATAGGGTCATTTGTCAATCGTAAAAAAATAGGAAAGTCTAATGTTGTGAGGAAGGGAAACAATGTATGAGAAAATGAATACTTGGAGGGATTTGAAGTTGTTGTTGTCCGAGTTCGACCTTGTGGTCCCTCTATATTTGTACTTTTAGAGGGTTGAGGATCTCTTGAAGAGTGACTTCCCCTAGGAATGGTGTAACTTCCAGGAGCATGAATTCTCTAAGAACAAAACATTTCCCTACGAGTAAATGTGGACCCTATAGGAAAATCATTCCCAAAGTTAGTCCCAAGAAAGAAACCCCTAGGACTAGATGTGTTAACAAAGGGAAAGCCTCCCCATAGTGTAAATTTTCCCCCAATGAATGTTCCCTTAGGAAAGGGTGTGCTAACTGAAGGAAATTTGAAACCTCCTAACATATTACTACTCCCATCATGACTAGGGACAACCCCAAAACCACTACAAATATTCCACCCAAAAGGTACACCCATACCCAATGATGTTAGGCCACTCATAGGATTGGTGGGAAACAAAGGCATGGGCAACAATATGAACCACACCATCAGTATGGAGTCCTAGGTTTTGCCTCTTCAGATCATTCAATATCCTAGGAGAAGGAAGGATGATATCATAAAGGGTACTCAACCGAGAGTAAATCAAGTCTAATTGTTGGGAACAAATGATGGCTTGCTCCTATTTTGTTAAGCCCTAAATAACGGCTCATTACCCCTTAATTGGGGCATATTACATTAGTAATTTTATTTTATTTTTGTCGGATTTAGTCCATTAGTTGTAATTATACCTCCTAGTCTCCTATATATACCAAGGAGACATTTTCATTTGGAATCATCTTGCAATTGTACATTTATGTGGGCATAAGGAGGTTTCCCCCTCGAAGAGGATTGTTATTTGAATTTGTCTCTTTTTCAAGGCGTTGAGTTCTTATTCTGAGGTTTTTCTATGCTATATTGATATTTGGTTCTTAACATATGGTATCAGAGCTCAAGGTCTTCGGGTTTCGCTGCTACATCTGAGACACCTTGGAATTTTCTCTATAACTTGTTTTCTACAATACTTCAGAAGGAACAGATTGGAGGATATTTATTAGATGGATCAAGGTACATTGGGTTAAAATTTCATCTTCGTAGGCCTTATACTTTCGAAGATACATCCTGTGCAATATAGGGTTCTGGAATCATCCTGAACAGAGTCATTGCGAAATTTTTGCTATAAAACATTTTTTGTAATGTTTCAGACCCTGAAATATGGAGGCTATTCATAGAAATTAGTAAGGTATCTATGGTAAAACTTTCATCTTCTAGGTCATCTTACATTTGTAGATACACCCTATGGAAGATAGGGTATCTGACTAGTCCTATTGACTAGTCTCAAGAACGTGTTCCAGGTAAAACAATCATAACTTCTTCCTAGAGTATCCAAATTGAGTGAAACTGGTTGCATTGGATAGTGGACAGTCTATAGTATTTCTGGTGCGAGTTTTAGAATTTATATCAATTATTTTGTGCGGGGTACGCTATACAAGTGAGATCTTCTGGAAATGAAACAAATCAACAAGTTGTGGGGAAGATACCATAAATTGCACTTGGCACATCCAATTTTGTTCAAACCTATGGCACTACAGAGAAGAAATATCAAAGAACTACAAAAAATAAAGTTTCATACCCAGAAGGGCCGAAACTTTGGAGATACAACAGAAGAAAGATTGTCTAGTAGAACCACCTCAAAATCAAGGTTCAAAAGTGATACTTGGCCAACATGCCACCCAAAAAGGGATTTTCTACACCAAATAAGCCTCAAGAAAGTCCTACTTGGACTCTTGATGAAGGTGAAGAAATGCGTAGGGACATAAATGAATTACAAAAGAATACATTGACAAAAGATGAACTACAAGGGATGATGGATTCAACTGAAGCTAAATTGGAGGCGATAATGGATACTAAGATGGATGGTTTAAAAAGGGATATCATGGAAGGAATGAAAAATTTCCTAATAGAGAGGACACTTAAAAGTGAAAATGTGTCACATGAAATTCATGATGAGGACACAAGGAAGATGAATCAAGAATGGAGAAACTCCAACTTTGGTTTGAAGACCAACCATGTTCCTAAGATCAATATGAGGAAGTTTGATGGCAAGGACCCAATCACATCGATACTTCAGATGGAGCAATTCTTTGATAAACATAATGGGCCACATACACAAAAGGTATGAATTGCTTCTTTATATTTAGAACCGAATCAATTTGTATGGTATCAATGGATTTGTTCTCGTAAATCACTCGTCACTTGGAAAATTTTCATGGAAGAAATGATATCACCCTATGAGGATACAAGGAGCAATACCTTCTTTAGCCAATTGATAAATCTCAAGAAAAAGGGTTCATTTATAGAGCACATTGAGAACTTCCAAAGATTGAATATAAAGGTAACAGATATTCTAGATGAGCACTTGATTGATGTATTCATCGGAACTTTAAAGGATAACATTCAACATGAGGTTCGCCTTTGGGAACCCAAATCATTGGAGAATGCATTTAGGGTGGCAAGAAATGTTGAAAGTAAAAATATGGCTATGTCTACTAGAAGGACCAATCCTAACAGCTATACAGAGAATAATGCTCCTTCTTCTAAAACACCTCAACCTACAAGGTTGACACCTCAACAATTAGAGGAAAGAAAATAAAAAAATTTATTCTTTAATTGTGACAACAAGTACAATAAGGGACATAAGTGTGGTGAGAATAAATTATTCTACATAGATTGGGAAGAGGAAGAAGAACAAGAACAAGAACAAGAACCATCTCAAGATAAAACGTAGAAGCAATTTCGTCTGAAGAGTTGACTCCCACGATATCGTTTAATGCATTGGATGGAATTAGCACTCCTCAAACCCTCAAGATAGAAGGATATATCAAAAATAAAAAGGTAATAGTCCTAATTGATTCTGGAAGTACTCGTAATTTCATTCACTATAAATTAGCCAAAGCTCTCAATTGCTTTGTATATCCAATGCGAGAGTTTCAAGTAATGATTGCAGATGGAGGAACTATCAATTGCTCAGGAAATGAAATAAGATCAATCTTACTATGGGGGAATATGTAATGAATAGTCCAATGATTTCTATACCCATGGGTGGTGCTGATGTTGTACTAGGAATCCAATGGTTACAATCCTTAGAAACAATGGCTTTTAATTTTCAAGAACTTTTCATAAAATTTTCATTGGAAGGAAAATAAATTGAGTTAAGAGGTATCACAGGGAAACCCGGTAAGGTGATCAGCTCTAATGGCATAACAAAATTATTGAAAAAGAAGCATCAAGGTGTTATTGCACAACTATGCTCAGTATATGTTTAAACATCTAAGCCATCTATTTCGCTAGATATTCAAGGGATCACTGATAAGCATTCCAAAGTATTTGAAGATATTCCCAAAGGTCTTCCACCCACTCGAAATCATGATCATGATATTCACCTAATTCCTGGGATTTTTCCTCCTAACATCAGGCCATACAGATACCCTTATGCCCAAAAGAGTGAAATTGAGTGCATGGTTAAAGAAATGTCAAAGGCTGGCATTATTAGACCTAGCCAAAATTCTTACTCTACACCACTGGTAATGAATGGTATTCAAGAAAGATGGCTCATGGCGTATGTGTCCAGATTATAGAGAGCTCAACAAGATCACTATCAAACATAAGTTTCCTATTCCTGTCATTGATGAATTGTTAGATGAACTACATGGAGCAATGTATTTCCCAAAGTTGGATCTTCGTTCAGGGTATCACCAGATTAGAGTGAAGGAAGAAGATATCCCCAAAAAAAAATTATGAACTCATGAAGGCCATTATGAATTTTTGGTCATGCCTTTTGGCCTTACAAGTGCACCTTCCACATTCCAAGGGTTGATTAATTTCATTTTCAAGACCTTCCTTCGAAAATTTGTGTTAGTATTTTTTGATGATATATTAATCAATAGCAATTCTTGGGAGGATCATGTGCGACATGTTGACAAGGTGCTAAAACTACTAAAGGAGAAACAACTATATGCCAAACCATCCAAATGTTTCTTTGGAGTGAAGGAGATAGAGTATTTGGGTCATATTGTATCTCATGAAGGTAGCAAGGTAAACCCTAACAAGATTAAGGCCATGATCGACTGGCCGATTCCCAAAACATTGAAGAATCTTAGAGGATTTTTGGGTTTGACAGGTTACTACCACAAGTTTGTTCGACACTATTGAAGAATAGCATCACCTTTAATGGCACTAACTAAGAAGGATGCATTTCCATGGACTCTGGAGGCAACTAAATCTTTTGAACAACTTAAAGAGGTGATGTGCAAAGCTCCTGTCTTGACCATTCCAAACTTCACAAAAACCTTTATTGTGGAATGTGATGCCTCGGGAAATGGAATTGGTGTTGTCCTAATCCAATAAGGAATCCCCCTGGATTTTTAAAGTCGACCACTCAAGGGAAAGGACTTACACAAACCTATTTATGAGAATGAAATGATGGAAATACTACATGCATTAAAGAAATGGCGTCCTTACCTAATAGGTAGGTACTTCAAAGTCAAAACAGATCATGATAGTATTAAATAGTTATTGGAACAAAGACTATCTTCAGAAGAACAATAAAAATGGGTAACCAAGATATTGGGTTATGATTTTGAAATCGTTTATAAAAAAGGGAAGCAAAATGTTGTGGCAGATGTACTCTCAAAAAAGGATGAAGATGTTGAGGCCTTTCTTTGTGCTATCTCGATCATCCAAACTAATTGGATAATAGAAGCAAGGGATGAATGGAAGAATGGCGAAAAAGTGTGGACTCCCATTCAAAGGTTGCAGCAGGATTGCAGTGCATCAGATACATTTACATGGAAAAATGATTCACTATGGTACAAAGATTGCTTATATTTATGTAAGAAATCCCAACTCAAACAAAAGATACTATTGTAATTGCACACCTCTCTAGTAGGAGGGCACTCAAGATTTTTGAAAACCTACCATAGGGTCAAGAAGGAATTTTTTTGGGATGGTATTAAAACTGATGTTCAAAGGTTTGTGGTAGAATGTTTGGTTTTCGAACAAAATAAGGTGGAAACAATTAAGACCCCAGGTATTTTACAACCATTAACCATCCCAAGTCACCGTTGGGAGGAGGTTTCCATGGATTTCATCACAAGGTTACCGAAGTCTGAAGGAAAGAGTGTCATCATGGTGATTGTTGATAGACTGACCAAGTACGCACAATTTTGTGCACTCTCTCATCCCTTCAAAGCCATTACAGTTTCCATCACATTCATGGAGACAATTCAAAAGTTACATGGCAACCCAAAGATTATTGTAAGTGACAGAGATCCCATCTTCATTGAACATTTTTGGAGGGAGATGAAGTCGTTGTTGTTACAATTGGACCTTGTGATCCCCCTATATTTGTACTACCAGAGGGTTGAGGAGATCTATAAGAGTGACTTCCCCTAGGAATGATGGAACTTCATGGAGCATGAATGATTTAAGAACCAAACATTCCCCTAGGAGTAAATGTGGACTCTATAGGAAAAACATTCCCAAAATTAGTCCTAGGAAAGAGACCCCAGGACTAGATGTGTTAACAAAGAGAAAGCCTCCCCATTGTGTAAAATTTCCCCAAATTTATGTTCCCTTAGGGTAGGGTGTGCTAACCGAATAAATGTTGAAACCTCCTGATGTACTACTACCCCCGTCCTGATTGGGGACAACCCCAAAACCACTAGAAATATTCTGCCCAAAAGGTACACCTTCACCTGATGATGTCGGGCCACTCATAGGATTGGTGGAGGTGGAAGGATTTCCACCTCCCATGATGAAACCAAGGCTCCTACCCCCACTGGAAAATGATCTGTAAGTGGGGATCAAAATGGTTGGGATGGGCATATGAATGCTATGTATACTAATGGATGGAAATAACGACACATCCAACACCCCCCATATGGATAGACTAGTAAAAGAAGACAAGAATGGTGTAGATCCAATGGTGCTAAGAGATGGTTATGTGGGAATCATTGGTATCTCCTTGAGGGGATCTCCCCTAGTCCCACTTGATGATGGGATGGATGTCTCAACTACACTAGACAAAACACTCAATCTTGACATGGTGAGAGGATGAATTTAACAAAGAAAAATGATCACTAAAAAACTTCCCTTACCTGGAAAAGTAGAGGTGCATCTAGATTAGTCAAAGGAGGATTAAATTTGGTGGAGGACGTTCATATACCCCTTCTACTTCAACGAAACCAGTCTCATCAAACCAAATTTTAGGCCCTTCAAATTATTTGTCACCTATCTTGCATTTCTTTAGAGGCGGTTGCAACATGGGATGAAGTCCTCATAGTTGACGAGATCGATGTTATGATTCAACCACGGTGAATGTAACATGTGAAAATCCAATCACAATTCAACCTAAGGATGACCTAGAATTGGACTCAAAGAGTATACACCACTAATCAATCTAGGACAATAGGAAAAAAAACTAATTGACCTAGGGGCCTTCCAAAAAGAAACCCTATGGAGGAGATGAAGTCCCCACAATATTAGATAGAGAAGGTATTAGGATTAGTTACGATGATCTACATGAAACAACCCTGATTTGTTCAAGTACCCTTTACTAAGGAAGACACCCTCGGGGGGAACTGATACCATGAACGAATATTTTCCCCAAGTACTACAGGAGCGTCCCATCTGCAATCACCTCTGTGGCTTCCTAGGAATGGTCACTAAGGATACCACCTTATAATCAATGACCTAAAAAAATTCGTAGGTCTTACTTCATGTAAGTGCAAGTTAACTTATCCCAAACCTTCGAAGGTGTGGAACCAACAAAACCCTCTTATATGTAAAAATCGAAGTGGTTTCACAAACAACAAAACAAGAAAAGAGGTATAATCTACGTACTTTCCCTGATGCGAGCTTGTGCTTAACTCATGTGCTAGAGGAGGCTCATGGATTTTCCACTCTTTAATTAATTTTATTTTTTGTTCTTGTGGCCTTGGAGAGTTTACTCTCTAATCCTATTCCAAAGTCCTAAGTGTATCTACTGTTGGTTCACAATAAAATAAAAGTTTTTGATAAATTTTAGATTACACGATTCTTTTTAGTGGATGTTGTTTAAGTCAAAGGGAGATGGATGAAACTCTTTTGGTGATGTTATGACTCTTGACCCAACCAGGAAATGCAAATATGCTAATGCAAATCTTTCAATTCAATGTAATCTATCTATGGGAGGGAAAAGATTTGAATAGGAGACCTCACACCCCAAACAACCAACAAATAGTTTAGATCTAAAACATTTCAATGATTGAAACCAAAAAATGAACCAATGGACACTTTTCACCAATTCTTTTATATATATATTTCCAAATGAAATGCAAATGTTTATTAATCTAATGAATAAGACAAATGCATAAGGAAAACTAGAAAAAAAAAGAAGCAAAAGGGTTGTAGGAAATTGGAAGTGATCTCCGATCAACCCACTCCAATGTCTCTACAAAGATCAAACCCAAAAATCACCTAGGAGTATGGATCTAGTAATGAATAACAATTACAAAAGGAAAAACCAATGCTAGTAGTACCAAATACTACTAGATTTGTTCATATTTGTTGGATTCTCTTCCCAACTTCACTAGATCTCTTAGACAGAAAATGAACCTATCCAAAAAATGAAAACAAGCCGCAAAAATACACTCCAAACACAACTTGAAGGAAAATGAGGGACCTTGTGGATTAGAATAACCAATCTAGTCTGAAGGGCCTATGCTCTAGGTGGATATCGGTGGCCACCCACCTTTTCCAACTGACTCAAAATAATTTTCTGGCAATTTTGACAATTTACTAATTTTAGTAGTTTTAACTTCCGGGGCCATTTTGAGGGCCTAAATGAAAGTTTTTTGGGATCGAGCTTCTCAATAATAGCCGAAGGCCTGTTTGAGCCCCCAAAATGAATATCCTCTATGATACCTTTCCAACAGGCTATCATACGCCTAAAACAAAGATTGTATGCAAAAGTTACGACCCCAGGAAGTTGATGTACTAACTTACCCAAACAGGGCCCACATGAATTTTGACATTTTATCTCCTAGGGTTAGGTTTTTGGATTTCTAGGGTTTTTGGCATTCTTTTTTATTGTAAAAATTCCTTCAGAGCCTCATTTTAATCTTCTTCTTGCGAATGAGCACAACCGTCACATCTCTTCTCAGAGATAAGTTGCCACCATTCCAACAAGATTGTTTCTGCTGCATTTTACAGTTTCAACCTATTCCCTTATTGAATAGAAAACCAATTTTACTGATATCTGTTATTTTGTGTTAAAAACCTGTTAATAATCTGTTGTCATTTCGTTTTTCTCATAAAATCTGGATCAGTGGTATCAGAGCAGTCTACTCCTTGGCGTCTTAATACATGTCCCCGATGAAGTCGGAGTACAAAGAGTTGGGTCTCGAGCTTGTTTCTATTGAAGACAAAAGCTCTCACACACCCAAGTGACCTCTTATGGCTGGAGAAAAAAAAGATGATGGGACAAGAGATCCTTTCAAATAGTTTAGATCTTAAACATTTCAATGATTGAAACCAAACAATGAACCAATGCACACTTTTCACCAATGCTTTAAAAGTAATCCAACATGATTTTTTTATATATATATTTCCAAATGAAATGCGAATGTTTATTGTTCTAATGAATAAGACAAATGCATAAGGAAAACTAGAAAAAAAGAAGCAAAATGGTTGTAGGAAATTGGAAGTGATCTCCGATCAACCCACTCCAATGTATCTACAAAGATCAAACCCAAAACTCACCTAGGAGGATGGATATAGTAATGAATAACAATTACAAAAGGAAAAACCAATGCTAGTAGTACCAAACACTACTAGATTTGTTCAGATTTGTTGGATTCACTGCCTAACTTCACTAGATCTCCTAGACATAAAATGAACCTATAAACAAAATGAAAACAAACCGCACAAATACACTCCAAACACAACTTGAAGGAAAATGAGGGACCTTGTGGATTAGAATAACCAATATAATATGAAGGGCCTATGATCCAGGTGGATATCGGTGGCCACCCACCTTTTTCAACTGGCTCAAAATAGTTTTCTGGCAATTTTGGCAATTTACTGTTTTTAGCAGTTTCAACTTTTGGGGCCATTTTGAGGGCCTAAATGAAGGTTTTTTTGGATAGAGCTTCTAAATAATATCCAAAGGCATGATTGAGCCCCCAAAGTGAATCTCCTCGATGACACCTTTCCAACGGGATATCATACCCCTAAAACGGATATCGTATGCAAAAGTTATGACCCCGGGAAGTTGATGTACTAACTTACCCAAACAGGGCCCGCATGACTTTTGGCGCTTCATCTCCTAGGGTTAGGTTTTTGGATGTATAGTGTTTTTGGAATTCCTGTTTATTGTAAAAAGGCTTTCAGAGCCTCATTGTAATCTTCTTCTTGCGAATGAGCACAACCATCACATCCCTTCTCAGAGATAAGCTGCCACCATTCCAACAAGATTGTTTCCACTGCATTTTACAGTTTCATCTTATTCCCTTATTGAATAGAAATCCAGTTTTATTGTATCTATGTTATTTTGTCTTAAACACTAGTTGATAATCTTTATTCATTTGATTCTGCTCATAAAATCCGGATCAGTGGTATCAGAGCGGTCTTCTCCTTGTTGTCTTAATGCATGTTCCCAACGAGGTCGGAGTACAAAGAGTTGGGTCTCGAGATTGTTTCTCTTAAGGAAAAAAGCTCTTGCATGCCCAAGCAACCTCTCATGGCAGGACAAAAGAAAGATGACAGGACAAGAGATCCTTTCAAATAGTTTATATCTGAAACATTTCAATGATTGAAACCAAATAATGAACCAATACACACTTTTCACCAATGCTTTAAAAGTAATCAAGAATGATTTTTTTATATATATATTTCCAAATGAAATGCAAATGTTTATTAATCTAATGAATAAGACAAATGCATAAGGAAAACTAGAAAAAAAGAAGCAAAAGGGTTGTAGGAAATTGGAAGTGAACTCCGATCAAACCACTCCAATGTCTCTACAAAGATCAAACACAAAACTCACCTAGGAGGATGGATCTAGTAATGAATAACAATTACAAAAGGAAAAACCAATGCTAGAAGTACCAAACACTACTAGATTTGTTCAGATTTGTTGGATTCACTGCCCAACTTCACTAGATCTCTTAGACAGAAAATGAACCCATCCACAAAATGAAAACAACCCGCACAAATACACTCCAAACACAACATGAAGGAAAATGAGGGACCTTGTGGATTATAATAACCAATCTAATATGAAGGCCCTATGATCCAGGTGGATATCGGTGGCCACCCACCTTTTCCAACTGGCTCAAAATAGTTTTCTGGCAATTTTGGCAATTTACTATTTTTAGCAGTTTTAACTTCCGAGGCCATTTTGAGGACCTAAATGAAGGTTTTTTGGGATCGAGCTTCTCAATAATGGTCGAAGGAATGATTGAGCCCCCAAAATGAACGATGATACCTTTCCAATCATACACCTAAAACAAAGATCATATGCAAAAGTTACGACTCCGAGAAGTTGATGTACTAACTTACCCAAACATGGCCCACATCACTTTTGGCGCTTCATCTCCTAGGGTTAGGTTATTGGATGTCTAGGGTTTTTTGAATTCCTGTTTATTGTAAAAGGGCCTTCAGAGCCTCATTTTAATCTTCTTCTTGCGAATGAGCACAACCATCACATCTCTTCTCAGAGATAAGATGCCACCATTCCAACAAGATTGTTTCCGCTGCATTTTATAGTTTCAGCTTATTCCCTTATTGAATAGAAAACCAATTTTACTATATCTCAGTTATTTTTTGTTAAGCACCTGCAAATAATCTGTAGTCATTTCGTTCTTCTCATAAAATTTGGATCAGTGGTATGAGAGCGGTCTTCTCCTTGTCGTCTTAATGCATGTCCCCAACAAGGTCGGAGTACAAAGAGTTGGGTCTCGAGCTTGTTTCTCTTGAGGACAAAATCTCTCGCACGCCCAAGTGACCTCTCATGGCAGGAGAAAAGAAAGATGAAGGGATAGGATATCCTTTCAAACTATTGATTGAGTAATCCCTCATGCAACAAAGGAACGAGATGATGGATAGTTTCATGCAAATCCTTCGGTGGCTACCAACAGGCGACGCATCTTCTTCGAGCAGAGGCATCGCCCCCTTCAAGGTTCAAATAAACTTAGATATTCCTATATTTGAAGGTCACATAGACAAAGATGTTGTAGAGAAGTGGTTGAATCTAGTAGAAGGGTATTTTTCTATCCATAACTTTTCGAATAGAGAAAATATTATTTTTTTTCTCCTCAAAGTCGTTCCCCATGTCAAAGATTGGTGGGAAACTTTCTGTGAGCAAAAGGAAATAGAGGAACCCTCATTATTTACATTCATAACCACCTTAGAATCCTTCATGGATGCTATTAAGGAACAATACTACCCTATCTGAAGTTATGATGACTTGTATACCAGATGGACCACACTGCGGCAAGAAAGAGATCCAACAATGTCAGATTTCACAAATATCTTCCATACCTTGTGCACCAAGCTCTGTATCAAAGATTTAGAGCGACATCTTGTGCTCAAGTATCGCTATGCTCTGCATAGATACATCCTGACCGAAATGGAATTTCTGGACATCTCATCCTTGGGCACAGCCTACCGATATGTCGTCAAAATTGAACAGAATATCAAATAAAAGACTCTACAATTTGGGCCTAGGAACCCCTCACAAAAAATGCCACGAAAGGGCGACCCCAACCCACAAAACAAATGATATATCAAATATGGACAATATTAGGAAAACCAGTCCAAGCCGCAAGCAAAGAAGGACACCAGAAAGACAAATAAAGATATCGAGAAGTGGTGCGACTTCCATAAGATCCCTTGGCATAACACTGTTGATTGTCGCTCAAAGCAGTCGCTGGTGGCTGAAGTGAAAGCCTTTGAATTAGATGTGGGTTCTGAATTTAAGCCAGAACCAGAAATGGGAAGACACATCATTGACGCAGAACCCAGTGACACCGTTGCTACCACCAAGCTCCAGCCTAGTGAACCAGACGAGCCAGAAGAAGGAGAACGCCTCTTCCATTCACAGATGTGGGTAAGAGGAACCTCACTGCACTTCATTGTTGATAGCAGTAGCCAGAAGAAACTCATATAAGTATAGGTCGTCAAGTTGTTGACCCTGCCGACAACACCGCACCCACAACCCTACACCATTGGATGGCTCCGCCAAGGAAACGATCTCCACATCAGCCAAAAGTGTTGACTGCCATACAACATCAAGCCCTTCAAAGACGAGGTATTGTGTGATGTTTCTCCTCTCGAAGTTTGTGATGTTCTTTTGGGCCAACCTTATTTATGGAAACATCATGATGTATATGAGTCTAGGCCTCCTAGTGTTATTATTACTCTAAACATGAAATTATACAGGATACCCAAGGTAGTTCCACCGAGTGTAATTTCCCTGATCTCTACTAAGCAATGCAGGAAGGTCATCTCTCAAACGAAGAAGTTTGTCTTCTTTGTGATTCGCTCTTAGAATAAGCGAAAGATCAGAGCAACATCCAGGGTATCTGCGGTCGACCTCTCCACACAGAAGAAGCAAGTAGATAAGGTCTTGGAAGAATACTCAGATATCTTCTCCTCACCTACCGAGGTACCTTTGGACTGTCAGGTCAAGCACCCCATCGATATGACCCCCGACGCACTGCTTCCCAATAGGCTATTCTATCACCGCTCTATGTTAGAGAATGAGGAGATGAAGTGACAAATCCAAGAACTTCTCCAAAAGGGGCACATTTGTCCCATATCATCACCTTGCAGGAGCCCAATCTTGCTGGTACAAAAGAAAGATGGAACCTGGTGACTCTGCATTGATTATCGGGCTCTGAATAAAATCACAGTCAGAAACCGGTACCCGATTCCCTGAATCGACGACCTCCTTGATCAACTCACATGGGGAAAATACTTCAGTAAGATTGATCTGAAGTCTGGCTACCACTAGGTCCCGATAGAAAAGATATATGTATGGAAAACTGCCTTCAAGTCAGAGGAGGGCCTTTTTGAATGGTTGGTCATTCCCTTTGGTTTGACAAATGCTCCAACCACTTTCATGAGGATGATGGAAGATATCCTGCAACCATTCACCAATACTTTTTTAGTGGTGTATATGGATGAAATTCCCATTTACAACAAGACTTGGGATGAACACTTGCAGCATATTCAGCAGGTTCTACACACCTTGCAACAACACAAACTATATGCCAACTTGGAAAAATTGTCCTTTGGCATGGACAGGGTCGATTACCTAGGATACATCATTGATCAACATGGTGTACATGTAGATCTAGCCAAGATCGAAGTCATCCATGACTAGCTAGCCCCAACCACACTCACTGAGCTTCAGATATTCTTGGGCCTTGCCAATTTCTACCGCAGGTTAGTGCTCGGATTCTCCCATTTTGCATGGGCCCTCAGCTAAATAACCAAGGGTGGTGGTAAGGTGAAATTTGTGTGGGGTCGGTCCCAACATCAAGCGTTCGATGATTTGAAGTAGTGCTTGTGCTCAACCCCAGTACTTTCACTACCAGACCTGCAACAACCCTTTGAGATCGATACATATGCTTCAGACTATGCAGTGGTCGTCTTTCTCACTTAGCACGATCACCCCGTGGCTTATAATAGTGAGACACTATCAGATGTTGTCCGTAAGTACCCTACTTACGACAAAGAAATGTACTCCATTGTGCAATCCTACCGCGAGTGGAGACATTACATTCTTGGGAAGGAGACAATCATCCACACTGATCATAAGCCACTGTAGTTCATGCAGACACAAGGAAAATTGCAGAATGATCACCATCAAAAGTGGTCCACATACTTGCAACAATTCCACCTCAACATCAAGTATAAAACAGGAAGCAACAATCGTGTCGTTGATTTCCTCAGTAGACTGCCATTCGTGGCACTCACCACGGTGCTAGACTCTTGTGGATATGAGACCTTTGGATGGCCCCAACTTTATGAGACAGACCTAGACTTCGCCACCACCTACAAAATTTTGGGTGAAAACGCATTTGTAGATAATTTCCATCTTCAGGATGGGTTGTTGTGTCGTCTGGGCCATATCTGTGTTCCATCAAGTGAGAGAGAGAAGATGATCTGGGAATCCCACTATAGTCGAGTGGTAGGACAGTTCGGCGTAGAAAAGACAGTGGCGATGCTACATAAACATTTCTACTGGCCAAAACTTCGACAGGAGGTCAACAAGTATATCAGGTCCTGCACTGTCTGCACTATTGCCAAACCGACCACTAAGAAATAATGCTTGTACACCCCTCTTCCTACTCCTAATAGGCCATGGGAATCCATCTCAATGGACTACATGTTGGGCCTCCCGTCCACCAAGCGAGGAAATGACTGTGTTTTTGTGGTTGTTGATCACTTTTCTAAGTTGGCGATTCTGGTTCCTTGCAAGAAGAGCATCACAGTAGAGACCACTGCCAAGCCATTCTTTGAATGAGTCAGGGTACATTTTCGAATCCCACAAACCATTGTCTCAGATCGGGACAGTCGATTTCTCAACACATTCTGGTCGAGACTCTCGTCACTGCTAGACACCAAGCTCACCAAATCCACGACCTTCCACCCCCATACAGATGGCCAAACCGAGGTTGTAAATCAAATGATTGTGCATATCCTTTGCATGTATAATTCAAAGCACCCTCACACATGGGATGAGAGCCTTACCTATGTCCAACAAAGCTACAATCAAGCCCTTCATATCTCAACTGGCCACATCCCCTTTCAGGTGGGGTTGGGATTCCAACCATTGGGTCCCATAGTTGTTGCACTTCCCCTTGTGGTCACCTCGACCGACTCATCTCCTTCTCCAGCTGATGCTAAAAAAGCCACCTGGTTCATTGACCGGATCCAACACATCTACCAACATGTTCAGGATATCCTACAGAAGTCCAATGACAAGTAAAAACAGTGCCATGATCAACATCGGGTGCCACATAAGTGTCAGGTGGGTGAAAAAGTTTGGTTGCACTTACAAAAAGAACGCCTTGATTTCGAGCATTGAGAGATTTCTCGGAGGGAAATATCTGGAAGCATCGATGGAGAAGAGTCTCGAATTCTGGTGGTTGTTGGTAGGTAGAAATTAATACCTCCAACATTCCCCCATAATTTCTACTACTAATTACATCTTACATCAATATTTATAATGCCCAATGCTTCTCTCAAATACTCAAATTGGTCTTGTGCTAAAGCCTTTGCAATTTGCTCCTTTGATATGCAATGTCTCCTCCTTAACGAATACATGTCTTGGTTAAGTCTTTATTTGAGTCATGTCATCATCTTCAGTTTCTATCTTCATATGGTTGGGCTTCCTTCAATGTGATCCCATTACAATGCTTAGGAACCATCACATCAAGTGGTTTCTAACTGGTGCTTTTGGCTGACCACGAACCTTGCATGATGGGGAATTTGATTTACAGAACACGCACTCATTGGAGTTTCATCCTCAAACATTTTTTTCTTCTTCTTTTTTCACCTGCAAACAAATGATCATTGATGTCCATATAAAAAGAGATCCATCTACCGAGATACATGGGTACCATCAGCTGTACTCGCCAGTTCTCTAGGTATCATTTTCACATACATGGTTCATCAATACATTATACTCCTTTAGTCATAAATTGATCCCAACCAACTCACACTCTTAGATTACTTAATCTCACATTGCTCCCCTTAATTGAATATCTAACTTCTCCGATCACCATCAAACCTAGATACGAGTACACCTACCACCCTTGTATCTACCTAGTGGTTAATTCCACTGCTTGATGTTGCATCCACTCTTTATGCCTAAGAGGGATACACGCTACATGATCACTCTAATCCATGTAGGCTTGACTCAACAGGGTTTACGCATCCACTTTTTATGCCTAAGAGGGATACACGCTACATGATCACTCTAATCAATGTAGGCTTGACTCAAGAGGGTTTACTAAACACCTGGGGAATATAGCTTACCTTGCCTATGGATAAGCTTTACAACTTTGGACCAACAACCTCTTGGGGGAATATAGCTTGCCTATGCCTATGGCTAAGATTTACAACTTTGGACCAAAACACTCTAGGGTGTGAGGTACTACCGATGCACCACTTACATAACATTTTATCACAGATACAAGAAGCATTATTTACTAAATTCCAAAATTATAATCCCATTACATATAAACCCATTCAATATGCCCAATAAGCCCATTTCTCATTATCACTATCCTATCACAACATATGCCAAATATTATCCACTTCTATCCGAAAAAGTGAGTGCACAGGCTTTGTATGTCTATATAAATAAACAATGATGCAAGAAGTCTGCCAACTCCAATTTGAAATCACACATGACTCATACTACCTTTAAAATTTCTTGTGTAAATGCCCGGACTAACACTCCAATAAGACATTTTACTTTCTCCATCACAAGACAAGAGAATAACATTACGTGTTCCTCTATTCTTCAAGCAAAAATTCCATTCTAAACATATCCAGTCGAGGAAACCACACCCCGTCCTGAAATTTTGTCCAACACATATCCAATTTTGATAATGTGGGCATGTAGACTTTTACCCCACGGGAGAGCCTTCATCTTAGTGCATCCTTGCAGCATCTAAGCATATTCATTTATGGACAGTATTGAAAATACTAATCGGCTCCTTTAATCATCCTTCCTTGCAAAGTACATTAATGACTTCAATAGAGATAGACTTCTCCATGGTGATGAGAGATGGTCCTTCGCAAGCTCGTAAAACCAGTCTTCGAATTCGCTCCCTTGATGGTGCCACTTCCACCCATTCCTTCCTTGAGTGCATCCTCTCCATACTGATCATAAATATCTCTTTTCTCACGATCACTAAGTACCTCATACGCCTGAGCAAGTTCCTTAAACTTTTCTGGATCTCCACCCTTGTCCGAATGGTTTTTGATAGCAGCTGATAATGATTACAACTATGGCCAAAAGACTCCCATGATTCTGCATTTTTCTTTAAACCCATTGAATAACATCCCAAGCTAAAACACACCGATAATTACAACGACCAAAAACAGAGTAGATGCAGCCCGCATGCCCAAAGAACCCTAAATGTCAGCCAAAACCCTTCGCCAGAATCTGTGAATCGTTATAATGCACAACGGCCTGGACGAAGGCCTGAACACGCGACGTCGGATCCTCACAATCGAAGACAAAGGAATCCACAAAAACCGCAGCGCAGCGAATTTGCATCATCATGGTAGCATCCGCGGGGTTAATATTCCGCCAGACCCGAACACAACCACCGGCAAACGACCCAATTGCTTCGTCAATTTCACCAATTCGAAAGGCGGGCAAATCCCCTTCGCGAACGCATAAAGCTCGTCCTCATCCTCGTCGATAATCTGCATATCTGCACCGCTGGGCGTTGTGGGCGACTCCTCTCAGGATCCTGGGCCATCCAGTAAGGGAGTGAGCCCAGTCCTGTGCTCTGATACCAAGATGAAGAGATGAGAACCAAATGAACATGCAGTAACGAACAAACACAAATTGTACTGCTCAATGGATAATACACACACATCGGCCTTGTATTTATAGAGGCCATGGAAGACTCTCGAGCATCGAGAGAGTTCTAAGAGGGAAATATTTGGAAGGGTAGGTTCCAACATAATTGAATAATTTTTTACATTTACATTTTATAAGATAATAAATCCCATCAATTGTTTAGAATGTTTGTTTATTTTTAATAGTAATAAAATTTACAAAATATTAATAGTAATTTTGAAATCTATTAACATTCCATAATATTTATTAATGTAAATGCTTTGCAATCTTTCTTTATTTAATGTTAATCTTTCATGATCTAATCAATGCATACTTTATTTATTTAATGTTAATATTTGACAATATAATCAATGCTTAGAATAGCATCCTTGCATCCCTTCTCTCAAAAGTTACATCTCTAGGCATCAAATATTATAGGAGTATAAAAATCTTTGATACTCGATGACTTTAGTTTGTTAAGCTTGAGTAAATAAAATGTTAACTATTTTGAAAACCTAAGGTTATATATTAGGGAGTTAGGGTTTGTATTATTTATAAACAAATTTAATATTTAGGTTGAATTAAATGACATTTTGGATGTTCTTGTACATATCTAATCTCAATTATGTGGTTGTGTTAGCGTATAATTACAAAATATTTATTATATAAATATTTTCAATAATATTATATAATTGAAAATATGCTGACACAAACTATTTCAATAAATTTTAATAAATAAAGAAAATAAGTGATAGATGGATCTAAACTGCAAAAAATTTCAAATTTATTAGGCCCACAAAGATCTAAGTACACATAAATTTATTATCTATTTCTTTGTTACTAGAAAGGTTTAGCTGCCACTAACTTAATAAAAATTACAAAAACCTAGAGATCTAAGTATAATCATATTTTTGAATCAGGTCGGGGGATCGGGGAAAGGAAGTAGAGGAAGAAACATCAAAAGTTTCCCCTTACTCACATAAAGTTATTCTCAAAGTAAGCAACAGCGAATCAATGTTATTTATGTCCAGAGTGGCTCCCCTAACAGGCACATTCATATGGGTGTCTTCACTCTCCCATAACTGCAAAGGATCAGTGTCTTGACTCTCCCATAAGTTCAGATTACCGCAGAGAAGAAGCTCGGACCGTGAGCACTTCCAGGAACTTATCCCCACTATGATGCTGACGCTCACCGAGGCACTGAAAAGGAACAAGTGGCCACGAACCAGGAGGCCCTTGAGATTTTTATTGAGTTGGTGGGCATTGAGCCACGGTTCCTCGTTGACAAATCGTTAATATGGTCGGAAGCATGGATCGCTGAGGCCGAGACTCTGGAAGGAGGAAATTCAACTATAGTTGATGTGAATAATGAAGGAATGGAACGCGCACAAGATTATTGATTTTGCAGAAAGGAACATGGTACTTGTGTTGATTTGGCGTGTGCAAAATCTAGGAAAAGATTGGTCTGGCGGGTTGGTTTATGTTTCACATGCCTGCAATATATTTTGGCTCCATATGTGATGTCCAACCTATTGGTAGCTACAATGACATGTGGGAAGAAATGGTGAAAACACTTTCATGCTTGGGTAATGTAATAATTTATTTTGTGTATGTCTGGGAATAAATTAATGTATTGTATTTTATTGAGCTTAGCTAACTCAATAGGGGTATAGTTATTTTTGTTAGAATTAGCCACTCTAGCAAACAAGGATTCAACACAAATATTGAACAAGGATGTGGAAAGTCCATGTAAAATCAAAATGAAGAGGAAACGCATAAGCAATGGTGATTCCAAGTAAATCGGCTTGTATATTGGGCATATATAGATGGTAACCTTTGTATTGATTTAAAGTATTTTTGAATGCTTGTTGTACCTGAACTAATGATACATATGTGATGCACTGGTGCATAATCAGTTGTACCCAACACCCCAAAGTTTGGTCCAAGTTGTTTTGCCTCGTTATAGCCATGTTAGCTTCCCATATTTGTTGTAAGCCTTGCTATTCAAGAATACATGTTGTGGTGCGGATTCACACATAGTTATCATTTTCTACATGGAGAGGATGTGGAAGTTGTGGAATAGACTATTGTGAGAGGTATGGGGGTGGCAGGTGTACCCGTAGCCTAAGTTTGATGAAGGTCAAAGAACCTAGAGTCTTTGATTCAGTTCGGAATGTGAATGTGAGATGAAAGAATCTCAGAATGTTTGGGACCAAGTTGTATGTCTCAGAGTTTGTGGGACCAAAGTATTATTAAGGAAGAATTTTATATATTGATGAACCACTTAGGTGAAAAACATTTCTACAGAAATGGCAAGTACATCGGTTGATACCCATGTATCTCGGTAGATAAATTTATTTTTATATGGTTTGTAGTAAACAATTCATGCAGGTACAAGACCAATAAAAAACCAATATGAAATTGAAGCCCATAATAATGCAAGTCAAAGGATGAAGTTGACAAAAGATGAGGACATAAACATTAAGGGTGTGTGTTAGAGATAATGTTTATCTCAATTTACTATTTAGGAGATTGTTAGTGAGTTGGATTTGAGAAGATTGGTTTGATGTGTGGTTGAGATATTGTCTCAAGTGATTGATTGTGTAATCTAGGTTATTTATCTATATTGAGATAACCATGTTGTATTTATATGTATTTGTTACATTAATTCAAGTGAGTGTGTTTTATTTATTATTTCTGTGTAACACTCTACTCTCCCATTTTATCATACTAATGGTTCATATTTTAGTTATCACCTCTTTTCATCTATTATGAACTTAACACCATGAGAAAATAATAGAAACAATCACTACCTGGAAAATAATGAAAAATATCATTTTAAATTGTCATTAGGTTCAAACAAAAATAATGGAAACAATCACTAATTGGAGAATAATGAAAAAAATCATTTTAAAAATGATTAAAAGGTTTGGGTGAAGTGGAATTTAAAAAAAAAAACATTAATTATAATAATATTTTTTAAAATTAAATAATTTTAAAAATTTGTAATAAAATAAATCATTATAAATTTATTTAAACAACACAAATAATAATGCTTAATTTAACCTTTAGTGACAAGTAAATAAACAAATGAACATAAATGATGATACTTAATTTAACCTTATAAAGTAATAGATAGTGACAAGTAAAAAATTTTGACCAATATTACACATAAATCTAAAGCCACTAAAAATATTTCAAAAGACAGAGGCACTCGATTTGGTAGAGAAGGGGAAGACGTGGACTTCAACGAGGTACGATACCCAAGTGTCGATTTCTCTAGAAGTATGAGTTAATTTCACCAACTTCGCATTGTCGCGGAGTTTTCAACAGTGAGGATCATTCTATTGATTCTCTCTCGGATAAGCCAACCCTCTTTCGAGCCATCATCCACCCATGTGATCAATGTCAGTGGTTTTTATGCCAACATATGTAATGTTTCTCGTTTGGGGTTGAACACGTCTTTTTTTGGCTTCATGTAGCTTGTCGTCTTCATTTGCAGGTATATCTCACTGTTTTTTGGCTTCTTGTAGCTCGTAGTCTTCATTTGCAGCTATATCTCATTTCAATGGCCTCCTCTTTCAAAACCCATATGGATTTTGTGTGTGTGAATTGAGATTGATCCCTCGGTGCATTAGAATGTGTGTTATTTTTTCTAGTTTGATTATCCTATTAGGTGGGCGGAAGATAATGAGTTTATGTATATTTTTTTGATGTTTTAAATTTATTTTTGAGAATGTCACACCTCTAACACCACCAGTCATCAACAAGATTGAAACATCATGTGCGAGAAAAGAAGGTAGGGATGATCATGATTTTATCCACAATTGTTAATTTGTTTATATGCATAGGAGTTAATCCCTTCTTGGCAAGGGGAAATCAGATGCTTGAAACACATTCAATAATAGAAAAGAGGGCCCAACAATCAATCATAGGATGAAAGAATTAGCTCTCTCGCTTGGGCTTGACATTGCCCCCATTGGTTCAATCTTTGCCTCTCCACACAGTCTTCATTGTTGGAGCCGTAAGAAAGGTGCAGAAGCTACTGTATCTTATAGTAGTATTATCAGGTGATCCCAAAATGTGCCATAGAGAAGAGGGATGTAGATATTTCTCTTTTTTGAATCATTGCTTCAAGAAGGATTTTATAAGAAGAACTTTATTTCATTGCCTCAAAAGATAGGTCGACTGAAGGGTTACTCAAGACCCAATATATTATCTCTCTTATCAAATTGCTGGGAGACGGGAGATAGTTGCGACTGAACTCTCGATGGAAGGGACAAAACTGAGAGTTGGAGGACCCTAGATGGCTGCTTAGAAAGGAAGAGCTACCTACGAAGGGGGAGCAAAGGCAATTTGGAATGCATCTAATTGTGTCAATGGAAAATTTCAAGAGGGACAACCATACCACCCACCCAACCTCGTAGAGGGAATCATGTGTCGGAAAGTCATCCTCATGTTGCGTTCATCCACAAAAATAGCATGGTCTAAATGCACAACCTCAAAAACAACGACCATAAGTTGCTCTTCGGTGGAAGGATAGACGACTTGCACATGCCTTTAGGTGCTATGAGAAACACACCATATGCATTAGAGACTCTGAAGTTGATAAATCCATGAGAACATTCAACCACGAGACCTAACATTCTAGATTTCACAAACAGTGTGAATGAAAGGAGAGCGCAATGCTACCAGTTCTTCTATTGGGAAGGATGTTTCTTACACTGGATGAGGATCTATGAAAAAGAGAATCCAGGTAAGGACTCAACACCTTTACCTTGTGTTGCAAAAAACATTCACTTCTATAGACCTCTTTTATTAATATATCTATAACTAGTTATTTTTATGCATATGTTCAATATCCTCATGGTTGGTGGTTGGATCTTGTCGACCCACTGCAACAAAACCTACTTAGACATATTTTTACAACTTTGTTTTCTAAAAAATTATTAAATAATGATATAGAGAAAAAATCACAAAAAGAAGAGCTTCATTAACCCAAAAATTCGATTTACCAAAATAGACTCACTGCCCTCCGAGACATGCATTTGTCTTGGTCCTCTGATTTTCTCATAACACCTTCTTTCTTAGGTTCAACACCTTATAATTTAGGAGCACCACCCATTTTGGTAGACTCAGAGTCCATTTCATGGCTATGCTCATAATCTATCTCCTGTGCCCCTTGCATTGAATTTCCTGCAATTATGGCATCAATCTGAGTTGTTTTCACAAAGAAGATAGTATACATTTAAGATATTGAGTTTTATGTCTCAACTTGTTGATTGATATATCTATTTGCTTTTGAAATTCAGGAGTGCGAGGACAGTGGACTCCATAAGAAGGACAAGGGATGATCAGGATTATGAGATAGGATGATGAGATGATGCATAATCACATTAAGGAGGCCGGGTCTCAGACAAGAAGGACGAGGGAAGACATGAAGATGATGATGCGGAATGAGGATATAGTCAAAGAGAACCCTCTTCATGTAGAGGCGGTGAAGACAACATAATGCATCGACTGCAGTGTGAGCCTATAGGGTAACCATGCATGTAAAGGCAATGAAGACAACAGAATGCATCGACTGCAGTGTGAGCCTACAGGGTAACCATGCATGTAAAGGCGGTGAAGATAGCATAATGTATCGAGCAGAATGCATCAACTGCAGTGTGAGCATGTAGGGTAACCAATGATATAATTGAGTTTTAATCATTTTTGAAATGAATTATAAAACTTGACAAATAGGAAAATAATATTTCCCTCCACCTGGACTATTTAGTCCCATCAACCAAAGAATAAAATATCCCATATTTTAATTCTTTCCCTACTCTTGGGTTCTTGAACCACACTTCTCTGTAATTCTATAAACCAAAGAATAAAATATCCCATATATTTTAATTCCTGCCCTACTCTTGGGTTCTTGAACCACACTTCCATAACCTAACCCAATTTTGAAATTTAGATTTTATTAATGGAACATGGAAATTAGAATTGGCCTCTCTCAAATCTCTGGCTGATCTTTCATTTTTAAAGAACCTAGCCGCATATGAAAAGGCAATACGACAATGACAAACAAAAGTGAAAAAAAATATGCCAAAACAACGAGAACCCTAACCGTAACCGCAATCCTGAGGCCAAAACATTAAAAAAAATGGCCTGCCACAGGGCATATAACAGACCTAGGATAGGAAGCGACTCTTCCAACTTCACCTTCTTTCAGAATGTCGTCCAAATCCACTTTGTTTTGGGCCTAGGATCGATGGTAAACTTTCTGCAGAATTACATCAAATTCCACTTGCTTCTCGTTCAGAATGTCGTCCAACTCCACTTGCTTTTGGGCCTAGGCTCGATGGTAAACTTTTTGCAGAATTACATCAAATTCCACTTACTTCTCGGCCTAGGCTCGATGGTAAACTTTTTGCAGAATTACATCAAATTCCACTTACTTCTCGGCCTAGGCTCGATGGTAAACTTTTTGCAGAATTACATCAAATTCCACTTACTTCTCGGCATAAAATTTTCGACACTAAAAGAGATATACATGAGATAGACAATTAAAAACTCTTGGTTAATTGAAACACTAACATCGAACCCGGCTTGAAACGAGAACATTAGCATGCATGGTTAATTGAAACGTCGCCGAGGCGGATCCTAGCATGCTTCACATTCAACGACCACACGCACCCACCCACTATCATTAAAAAAAATTATTTATTTGATATTCATAAAAGACATATACCTGATTAATCGAAACATTTACACGGATCACTAGGTAATGTCTTTCTTTTCTTGATCACTAAGTAATGTCTTCTCTCCTCATAGCGGTTAAGTAACGATTGGGGAGGTGGGTGGGACCACTGCACAATTTTCTAGAGTATAGAATTTCTTAAGAGCTACTCCACCACCATCAATAACCTATCCTAAAAAATGGTATTTTATAGTAGTATTCTTGGTTTATGATAAGCTATATTGATAACCAAATGGATATCACTTTGACTATGACAGTATACATTCACCTTGTCCTTCACTTTTCTTGTCCTTCACTTTTCTAAACTCACTCGATAGACTCTTTAACCAAATTACCTACTTGCTTGCATGAGAGATAGTTATATATTCTACCTTAGTAGTGGATAAAAAAATATTTATTGAAGCTTTCACATCCAATAAGCAAGTCCTTCTTCAAGAGTAGAGGCATAACCTAAAGTAGATATCCTTTTGGAAAAATCACCTGCAAAATCTAAATCAACATAATCACAAACTCAATCACTACAAACATTATAGGTGATAGAATAATCATTTGTGCCTCTAAGATAATGAAACACCCATTTCACTTTTGTCTACCTGGATTTTCCATGTATCTATTGACAACAATAATTACATGTGAAATATCTAGTCTTTCACAAAACATCACATACATTAAACTTCCTACTACTCTAGCATATGGTACACAAGACATATAATCATTTTCTTCCTTATTACTAGGACACAAACTTGAAGAAATCTTAAAATGGGAATCCAAAGGGATATTTATGGATTTCATATTATTCACATTCGCATCGAATCTCATGAGTATCTTCATGAAATACTTCTATTGTGATAACCATATCTTACCGTGTTTCCTTATGTTTTTTTTTTTTGTATTCCCAAAGTTTTCTTTGTTGCTCCTAGATCCTTCATATAAAAAATCCTATTCAACAGAGCCTTCAACCTATTGATCTCAACCATGTTTTTTCTAGCTACAAGCATATCATCAACATATAACACCAAGATAATGAATATACCATTGTTTGAACTTTTTAAGTAAACATGATGGTCATGGCTCACCATGAAGGAATCAAACTTCATGTGCTATTGCCTAGGAAATTTCTTTAGGCCATACAATGACTTATTGAGTTTTCAAACAAACCTTCTTTTGTGATCCTAAAAAACCATTGGATGTTCCATAAATATTTCTTCATCCAAATCTCTATGTAAAAATTATGTTTTAACTTCTAGCTTCTCTAACTCAAGATCAATAAAGAAACTAGTGCTAATACTACAGGAATATAAGCAAGCTTAAAAACTAGTGAAAATGTTTCATGGAAATTAATAACTACGTTTGAGAATACAATTCTTATACTATTCTTACTTTGTACCTTTCAACTTTATCATCAACACCATTTTTTCAATTTGTTGACCCATTTTCAGCCAACAACTTCCCTTCCCTTTGGTAATTCTACTAGGTCCCGTCTTTTATTCGTTTCCAAGGAATCCATTTTCTTTCTTCATTGTTATTTTTCACATAGAACTTTCAACAAAATCAATCATTTTGTAATAACAACAAGGTTCCTCACCATTATCAATCATCAAGTCAATAGATGAAATATAATCATCATACATATTAGGATGATTTTTGGCCTAGGTAGATATCTTCAGAGTTGGTTGTGGCATTTCAACATTTTCTTGTAGATTTTTTGCATCCGCATTTTCTTCTTCAAAATATTATTCATGATCATATTTCTTGTAGATAGAAGAGTTTCCAACTAATTTTTTTGATTTTTTGGTACTTTTTCCTGTTTCATTTCAACATCTACCATGTCTGATTTTATGATACGGTATTCATAAAATACTTCATAACTACTAATGATGATTTTTTGGGTAGTAATATCCCAAAATATGTATTCCTTAACTCCATCACCATAACCATAAAATATATACTTCTTTGATTTGGGGTCCAAATTAGAACACTGATCTTTAGAAACAAGAGCATAAGAATCATAACATTTTTTTTTATAATTTCAAAGCAATCCAAAAAATGACTTGTCCAAACCTCTTCAGGAATATTACAATCTATTCCAACTGATGGAAACTAATTTACTATATATCAAGTTCTAGTGATTTCTTTATCCCACAACTCTTGATGCAACTTGGAATTACTATGGATGCTCCTTGCTCTCTCTAGAAGAGTCATGTTCATGCATTCAACCACGCCATTTTTTTAAGGAGCATAAACTATGGTTTCATTCCTTTTGATCCTAGCTTCCTTGAAATAATTTTTAAATTCCAAAGATGGGATCTCACCTCCATTAATTGTTCTTAAACACACGACTAACCTGTCAATTCTCTTCTCAAACAAAACTCTAAAATGCTTAAACACATTAAACACATCAATTTCTCTTTTGAGAATATACTTCCACACATTTATAGAGTAATCATTTATCAACATTACAAAGTATTAGGATCCTCTAAAATAAATTTTAAGGGACGACTCTCAAACATATGAATGAATATAATCTACAATACCCTTTCTTCTCTGACTACCTGTTTTGAACTTGTATCTACATTGCTTCAAGAAAAACAATTCTTCTACAAATTCAAATTCAAATATTATAAATATGGAAGTAAATTACAATTTATAAGTGACTTTAGCCATTTCTCCCTCATATGTCCAAGTCATTAATATCATAAATGAGTAGATATATTTGCTTCTTTAGATACAACCATGTTTCATTTATTTTGGTACTCCCTTCTATCTTGTAAAGGTTCCCAATATTTCTATCCCTCATTACCACCAAAACACCCTTGCGTGACAAAACAACACTCTAACTGACTGAACTATTTCCCCTCTCCCAAAAATTCATCTCATGTACTTGACTCTATTTATTATTAAGAGAGGGCCTCTTTATTAGTGAGTGAAAGGAGGTCCAACCAAGTAATGTGGATTGATATCTGAAAAGCAACAAGTGGAAGGATTTAGGCTATTCCGTAGTGAAGTAAGTAAATGGTGAGTTGGTGGGATGAATGTAGGTAGTAGGAACCTTGAACCGTCAGTTGTTTTCCCCACCCAGGCTACACTATAATGGGAAGGGTATCAAAGGATTGGCGGCTCCCCCTATTTCTTAGAACCACTTTTCACTAAACTGAGTGAAACTTAATTATAAGGTTAGTCCGGATGAAGACCTTACCTTGTTGTGATGCGATTATAGAAAATATGTTCCTTTCCATGCCATAACGTGGGATTATTATAGTTTTTTTATCCCACTATTACTCTCTTTACTTGTCCTTACCCGTGGCTGGCCTAACCCTGGCTAATTTTTCCATCTTTGATCGAATAGAAAGGGCATGCCATATATTTATGTTCTTATTATACATAATTACTTAAAAAAATGGTAGTCAGATATCTTCAATTTTCAATTCTCTAGCTTGAATTGTGAATTTATAACCTGCATAATCCAAAACTACCAAGGAAATTATTATTATTATTTAGTTGTGGTAGATATATTATCTCTATGAATATCCATACAATACCATTGAAAATTTTAATATTGATGCTCCCAATACCAACAATCTTACAAGAAGCATAGTTTCACATAAGAACAATACAACCATCAATAGCTTGGTAAGAAGAAAATCAACTCCTATGTGGACACATATGATATGAAGCACTAGAATCTGATAATTATTCTTCATGATGTCATGAGGTATTAGAAAAATATAGTACTTCATCAACCATAACTAAAATCATCTCCTGAGGGAACCTAGGAATGGACATGCGCTTGTCCGTTGCTGAGGTTGCGTACAATATTGTCCAGCAAGCCTCAACCAACCCTGATCCGGCTCCCCCACAGGAGCTAGATCTTGTTCTCGATCCTATTTGGGCTCAAGACTCTCTCGCTGCTCACAACCCTTTGGACTTAGTATTTCTCTCTGACGAGGTGATCATGGAGGCAATGATTGGGCCAGACAGACCTTGGGATGATCTACAACATAGATCTTATTTCTTACCCGAGATCAAGAGAATAGAGGCAGAGAGTTCGTCATGACCATGAACAAAGATGTCCCTTGTCCTATTAATCCTCTGGATATGCATGGAATATATGTCAAGGGAAGTATGGAAAGTATCATTGAAATGATTCTTATTGATATCTCTAAAACCCCTGGTGTCGTGGAAAATGTCTTCGTTGGAGCGGATTTTTGTCCCGAAGAGATTCAGATATACACTGAATTGTTTAAAGAATTATGCGACGTCTCTATCTGGTCTTATGAGGAGATTCCAGGCATTGATCCATGTATTTTTTAACATGAAATCATGACTTACCCTAATTTCAAACCTGTCTGATAGAAGCTTCGCCTGGTCAATCCTCGCAAAGAAGTGATGATAAAGGATGAAGTAGAGAATCTTATCAAGGATGGCTTCATATACCCTAAGCAATATATGGAATAGGTATCAAACCTTGTTCATATCAACAAGAAACAAGGTACCATCCATGTATGTATGGACTTCTGCGACCTGAAAAAAGCTTGTCTGAAAGAAAAATTTTCAACCCCATTTATTGACCAGATCGTCAATGAATGCGTGGGTTGTGAGGTATTTTCATTCGTGGATGGTTTTTCCGGGTACTATCAATTTCAGATCAATCCCAATGACCAATATAAAATGAATTTTATTTGTCGTTGGGGTACATTCACGTTTAAAAAAAATCATTTTTTCCTTAAGAATGATTGAGCCACTTTTCAACAGGCCATGTCGTTTGCTTTTCACAAAATTAAATACATATTCGAGGCATATTTGGTTTATTTGGAATCACATTCTTGTAGGAGATCTGATCATCCTTCCCATTTATGACTTATATTTGAGAGGTGTCGCTACTATCAGATTCGCTTGAATCCAAACAAGTGCAGTTTTTCTGTAACATCGGGACACTTATTATGTTTCATAGTGTCAACAAAATGGATCATGGTCAATCCTCTTAAGGTTGAGGTAATAGTTCAATTGCCTCCCCCACAAAAAATCCCTCAACTTCAGAGTCTACAAGGGAAATCCAATTTTCTTCAGTGTTTTGTTACCAATTATGCTGAGATCACTAAAGGGTTTATGTGTCTTTTGGAAAAAGGGGTGCCATTTTTTTGGGATCAAACAACTCAACTCTCTTTCGAATCGTTGAAACGTGCCTTGATGTTTTCCCCTCTGCTGAGTCTTCTAGATTATGGAAAGGATTTATTTTTGTATTTGTCTGCCCCAAAGTCGACCATTGGCATGGTCTTGGTCCAAGAGGGTGACAAGATCAAATAACATGTTATTTATTATCTTAGTTGAGGCCTGGTTGGACTGGAACTCAACTATACACATGCTGATAAACTAGATTTGGCAGATGTCCATGATATCCAATGGTTCTGTCATTATATATTACTTTGCAAGACCACTGTCGTTGTCATCGTGAACCCTTTCCAGTATCTATTGACACAACAGGTCATCGCCGGGAAAATTAGTCGATGGGTAGTTATCCTACAAAATTTTGACTTGGATTTTGTTTTGGAGAAATCCAAAAAGTCCTTGGTATTTGTTGAAATAATCTCGGAAATTTCGGTTGAAAGTGGTGATATTTCTCCCGAAGATTCACCTATCAATGAAGATATTTTTCTTATTGCATATTCAGACCCCTGGTATGGAGATATACTTGTGTATATTTAGAATTTTAAATTCCCTTCTTCTGCTTCTCGTGATGAGAGTCGACCAGTACGTCACCAAGCGCAGAAGTATCTTATCCTCAATGACACTTTATATTGTCGAGGAGTGGATTGCGTCCTCCATCGATGCCTAAACCATGAAGAAGCAGAGCTTTTTTTAAACGAATGTCACACCAGAGCATGTGGAAGTCATCTGTTTGGGTTGGAAACAACCCAAAATATTCTACATGGTGGATACTTTTGGTCCTCATTAATCAAAGATTGTGTAGAGGCGGTTAAGAAGTGTCACCCATGCCAGATCTTCTCTTGGAATATGTGGGTGCAGCTAGCTCCTAAGTTCCTAGTTATTGTTTTCGGTCCATTCACCAAGTGGGGAATTAATTTCACTACACGTCACCCAGTTTATGCTAGGGGGCATCGCTATATCATCGTAGCAGTAGACTACTTTACTTAGTGGGTCGAGGCTATGTCAATATTTAACAATGATGGGGAAACAACTTCCCTGTTCATTTTTAACCATATCGTAGCCAGGTTCGGTATTCCGAAGGTGATTATCACAGACCATGGCAGTCACTTCCAGAAAAAAATGATGTCTGAATTAACATCAAAACTTAGGTTTAAACAGGAACATTAGTCACTGTATTACCCGCAAGCGACTGGTCAGGTAGAAGTTGTGAATAAGTCTCTAAAGACTATTCTTCAATGAACGATTAATTCGTCCAAGTCAAATTGGAATTTGATGTTGTATTTGACACTTAAGGCGTATCAAAATTCAGTAAATACTGCTACCAGTTTCTCTCATTTCCAACTCATTTACGAGCTAGACAAAATATTGTGCATTGAATTTCAAATCCCTTCTCTGAAGTTGGTAGTGGAACTACTGCCCAACACTACACCGCTTGAGGAACGTATTTTATATCTCGAGCAACTCGATGAGAAGCGTCGAGATGCAGCCTTGGCCAACGAGCCTCATAAACAACATGTCAAGTGTCATTATAATCGGTCCATCTGCCCTTGGATTTTCTCCAAAGGTGATCTTGTCCTAGTCTACGACCAAGAAAAAGATCCCTTGGGGACAGGCAAGTTAAAACCTATGTGGCTCTGACCTTTCATTGTGAAAAAAGTATTAGAAAAGGGTGCTTATCATCTTGTTGATTTCAAGGGTAACGCCTTAGCGGAGCCTAGAAATGGGCTCTACCTTAAGAAGTATTAAGCTTAGGTCGGTCGCCTGATCATGACTTCTTGTATATATGTATAGTTTGTTTTATATATTTTTGTCTTTTTTTTTTGTGGACATGTAGTCATTATGTTTTATTTTCACTATGGAAGATGTCAAGTGAATCTGATGTCTATGTTTGGTTCCCAGATGGTGCTAGATGACACACTCGGAGGCTTTCTTCCACAACTTGGCTGATTTTTACACCTTGTGGTCAGTTGATGTCTTCGTGAGGTATTTGTTTAGGAGAAGTAACCAATAATGTTGTCGAGTACAATGAAATGATAGAATTACTACGTGATTCCTTGTCACATGCTATTTCTCACCTCCGGGTTTATTTCGATGCTCAACTGGTCATGTCCCAATTAAATGTTGTATATCGCATTTACGATCCCACTCTTCACCTAAGATTCCTTAGGGTATGTCTCGTAGAACGCTATTTTGATTATATTACTTATATTCATGTTCCTAGGAGATGTTATCAACTAATTGATACTTTGGCTAATCAAGTATTAGATTGGCATGTTGCCCACATATAAAAGTAAAACACACACATACACATGCATATATAATATATCTAAAATATAATGTCATGAGTACAAAGTGGGCCATAAAGCCTCAAATATAGCCGGTATACATTGTCTGCCTTAAGCCCTCAATACATAGTACAAAAAGTTCCCTCGACAAATGTATGGTCCAATACTATATAAGGTCTTAGTGTAGATTTTAACCTTGTAAAATATTTACTGCAAACATATTTTCAGTAAAAGAACAGAAAAGATACAATGGAAAATACAAACATTACACATAGATTTTTCCCCTGGAAACCCAAACCAGGAAAACCAACATATTCTATATTCATTCATTGTGATACATTGTTTACAATATAATATACATATAGGAGCCAGTGTCATCCAAAACCCTAACCCAATGACCTAGATTAGTCAACAACCCTAATTCCTTAACTAGAAATAAAAAACCATCGGCAAAGAAACCTTGTGCCAAAAACTACCTAAATATGTGACACGTTTGTTGAGGCAGGAATTTTTTTCTTGGGGGTGTTGCCCCCGAACCCCTGTGCAGGGGGGGGGGTCGCCCCCCTGCACCCCCCATCAAACCCCCCTCATGCAAAGAATATAACACATACCCAACACTAGGCCTATTGGCCTTGCAATAGTGAACCACGATGTTCACGACACATCAAAATTACTAGACCCAAGTCTTGGGCACCCCACTACATGTGGGTGCATAGCTGGGGAAGATCCTCGATCTCAACCATATGAAATGCATGAGTGAGAGCCATCAAGTTACTCTATACTCACCACAGTACCCTATTATCTTGTTCAGCTGGGGGTCCTCCTGCAGCTGCTAGTCCTCCTACTCGTGCTGGTCCTACCTCTGGTCAGGGACGATGCCTAGTCCTACAAAAGTTGGTTGATCGCACTGGTCCCACATCTATATCTAATAGATCTTTAAGTTAGTACCCTAGAATTAACATAAAATGGATAATATGTAAAAATTTAATAACTTAAAAAAATGTGTTACCTATCTCACTTCTCTCCTTGCTAAGGGACATGGGCATGTCAGGACCTCTCACAAAACTGATTCTTGCATATGGACATTCCTCTATGACAGGAATCTAACGGGTCCACCCATCAAAAAACCTGTCATGAAATGCCTCCTAGGTTCTCCCTCCACCTTGTCTAGGAAACAAAATTGGCCACATGTAGAATGTCGAAAAGGAGGAAATATGCCCCCGTACTATCTCCCTCGGGCTAAGACTAGGCACTCTGGAAGAAGAAGAAAGTGCATAATACTATTCCAAACCTGAAGTTCTTGTTCATCCTCCTATGACAGTCTGTGAATTGTTTCTTCATGCATGTAAGCATGGTAGTACTCCTGTAAAAAATGGTGGCCTCCAAACACTGAACTACAAAATGCATAAGTTCACGGGAGGCCTTATGGAGTGTTGCAGATCTTGTGATCCGCCCAATCATGAAGAGTACGATGCGATGGGGGAGGTTGGTAATATTGTGTATTGACACATGATATCCTACTTTCTCGGTACCATCCTCACAGTACATCCCGATTTAGTCCTCCATGTTGTACGACCCTGGAGGAAAATCCCTTAGATTAACTGGTTCCCCCCTCTTATAGAGGTCAGTCAAAAAGTAGATGTCCTTTGTAGTTTGGGTCATTGATTGACCCTCTAGCATGAATGCCTCTGCATCGCGGTGCCAATACTTTACCAAATGGTTTATTAATATAATTTTTCCCTCATGAATGGACACTAGAAGAACTTCCACATGCCACACTATTTTAGCATAGCAATGGCCCTGAGATCCTCCTCGACCAAGAAATCAAGCTCCTCATGTTCCATTTCTCTCCAATGCACATACATCCTGTGGCAAAAAAGTTGGAGAGGTTTAGTCCTTCTTGTTTCTTTTTTTTAGCATTAAATGAGGTGTACGCGGGTTGCCTTTAAGACAATCGTGTATGTACATGGGCTAAGTATTAATTTTCCTTTGTACATACGCGGGCTGAGCGTGGACAACCCACGTACACACAGACACGATCCTTTTACAAGGAAGCGTGCCTCCAAAACATGAAATTGAACATAAAAAGATGCATAAACTTGAAAGAGAGGATGATTTGTACTTACTTGGTCCAAGTGTGAGGGTTTTCCATTCATCGTAGCTCCTTCAATTCATGTTTTGAGGAAGAGGGTTTTTGACATTTTTGGTTATTTTCCAAATTGCAATCATAAAAATGAGTTGTCCACCTCTATTTATAGAAATGTTTGACCCTTTTTGCCCTAATTTGGTCCCTTTTTTCCTTTTTCTTGACTTGGTAGTTACTTAAGTTCTTTTTTGAGATACCTTTGGGTAGTTCTGACGAACTTGTTCTTTTAATTTGGTGTTTTTCTTAAGATGGGTTGTGCTTATATCATCCCATGGTAAAAGTATTTTTTTTCAACTATTGCATATATGTTAGGTTTTCACCCCCTGCATTTTGCATATTGTTGACTTTTTTGCTTTGCCATACGATCGATTCCACCAAAGTGCGACACAGATCCTTCGTAGCTTCTTTAGAAGCGTCATAATTAGGTGGTAGACCCTATCTCTACATATATGCCCTAGGTAGATCCTTTGCTGCATTTTGATGTCCATGCTACAAGTTTTATCCATAGGCTTGGGAGTCCTTGTTAGTCCTGCCATGATTACATATTGAAGCCTCATTCTTCTTTCTAGTCATCATTGTTGACTTTACCCAGGAGACTCCCTAAAGAGAATGGTTTATTGTCTTTCAAGATCACTTAAACTTTGAAATAAATATCTGGTAAGAGTTCATTTATTATTTTCGATCTCGTCTAGATTACTTGATAAAATAAGCCCCCCTGGAGTCTTCTTTAAGCCATTTTCAGACTCTCTAAAAATGAAAAGATTGTTGAGAGATCTTGTTTCCCTTCACTCTCGCCAAACTCAAATTTGAAGGAACATCTGTTCGACGGTAGTTTTCCCCTTTTTCGATATGGATAGTTAATTTATGAATAAAGATATTCACTAGGAGCTTTGGTTCGCTAGGAGAGTATTCTCAGGCGTAAGTTTAACCCTTTTTTGGGCCCAAGGGACTAAATTTTGAAAACGGCCATTCACCATGGTTTTGGTTTATCTCTTTTTCAGGCGTTGAAGATTACTTACGAAAAAGGAAACCCCTCGGAGTCCATAGTTAAGATCTTTTCAGACTCCCTAAATACAAAAAGATTGTCGAGTCACCTTGTTCCTTTCCCACTCATTAATTGGTCCAGAAAGAACATCTTTTTAGCATATATTTAATCCTTTTTCCAGCCAGTATATTATCCAAGAAAAAGGTACTCCTCGGGAGATACGTCTCACCGGGAGAGTTCTCCTAAGTTATATTTTATACTTTTTCGGGCTAAGGAGACTAAACTTAGAAAATGGTTGTGAGTCCATAGTTAAGCTATTTTCAGACTCCTTAAAATTGAAAAGATAGTCGAGTGATCTTGTCTATGTCACACTCGTTAAAATGGTTTTGAAGAGACATCCTCTCGGTATAAATTTAACCCTTTTTCAAACCGACTAGACTAGTTACGAAAAATGAAATCCCTGGAGTCTTCTTTTAGCATTTTTCAGACTCTCTAAACGTGAAAAACCACCGAGCTTACGTTCTCTGGGCTCGTGAAATTTAACATGGAAGGGGTCGTGTTGTGTCATACTTAATCATATCGTTTGTCTCATCCTTCCATCTTTAGCTTAATGCCTGCTCCATATTCCTATTCAATTGAACCTTCAAATCATTCCTTAAATGCAAGGCTTGCAACACTTTTTCCCTTGCGATTTAACACCTTGACCCATGGAGGAATTTTCTCGAGCGTCCTTATCCTACACATGTGTCGTTGCACTGAGAATTAGTATGAACATAGTTACCAAATTAATGAGAACTGTGACCTCAAAACGAGAAATCTGGCCCAAAAAACCCATATTTTTCCAAAAACAACATGAAAATCAACCCCAAATCAAAAAATGGTGCTACCAATAGAACCATTTTTTCAAACGGGTCAAAATTACAACATTTTTCAAACATGGCCTTCAAAACTCATACAGTAGCACATAAAAACCTTCAAATCGACACTTAAATAAAAAAATGATGTTATAGAATTTTTTTTTTTTTCAAAACGTTAAATTTATAGATATTTTGAAATCATATTTTTAGCAATTAGTACCATTAAAACCAAAACCACAAAATCAACCATCAAATTGAAATGAACTGCTACCGGTAGCACCCATTTTAAATTTGGGGTATTAAGGTGAGATTTTTTTAAAAGTGATAATCGAAATCATCGTTACTGCAAAGAAAACCATCAAATCAACCCTTGAATGCTTACTTTTTAAATCTTATTTTATCACTCCAAACACAACATAATATATAATGCCTTGAAAACAATACA
>ML778745.1:585101-602871 GCA_009831015.1 Picea engelmannii
TGTTTTATCCTTTTTTTTTTTTTTTAATTTCTAAGCTTAGTTTATATATATTTTAATTTTTTTTTGTTTTTTTTCCACTTTAGTTTTTAAGATTTTCTTTTATTTGATAATTATATAAATTTGATTTTTATTTTTTTTTCTTTCTTTTTAAATTTCAACTCTCTTATTTTTCTTAGTTTTTTTTTTAGTTTTAATTTATCAAAAACAAATTCAATTATAATTTTTTTGCTAAATGTTTAAAAATGGTGTTATTTAACTACAATGATTTTTTATCTATTAAAGAAAACTTAAAAAATGTGATAAAAATGATATTTTTCACTATATTTAAAAAAATATGGAACCATAAATTAATTAAGGAGACGAAAATTCATAATTTCAAAAATGTAAATGGTAAAAAATATTTTAAGAGTGAGAAAAGCATGGAAAAATGACTAAAAGCACTGTTGATAACAAAATAAATAAATAAATAAATTTAAAAATTGAAAATAAATGAAAAAACAAGCATTAAAAAAAAAAAAGTGGAAACATTATGTATGAGAAAATTTAAAATATTAAAAAACCACCTAAAAATGGAGGGGGGTGCTACCAGTAGCACCATTTTTAAAAATGGGGTAAAAAACCTGACCCCCCAAAAAACGAGAACTCTGTAGAGTTCTCGTTAAGTTGGTAACTATGTTTATGTTCTATGCCCTTAGAACTAGTTTTCTTTCCCATGACACATGTTCCTCCTTTGTAACGTAACATTCTTTAAATATTCTTTTTCAATTTCGTTAAAACTTTGAAAAAGATGAAAAAAAAAAATATTCCAAAAACAGGGGATGGGATATACACTCTTTTTCAGTAGAAAGATAGTCTCCCTTGGACAAAGCACATCCTTCCATTTGTTTTCCAAGCATTGGGATCTAGTGTGACCTTAGGAAGTTGTTTTCGTTACATAGAGTTGTGTCCTCCATTTAGTTACTCTTCCAAACATATGGAGATTTTGTGGTGCCTCATGTATCACAAACTTATGTCAATTTTCATCTTTCCGAGTCTCATAATTTTTTCGTGCTTTTGTCCAAGGGAATTTTTATTCAACCTAAGTCGACCATTCTGTTGTTTGTCTCTTGACTTTCATGAGTCATCCATCCTGAGAATTCAATCAAGTTCGGGTTCAAATTTAATGAAGTTTTATGCCTGATGATTGAGATCCTCTAGTCTCTCCATGACGACATGTCGAAGACCTCAGGGTAGTGAGTCTTGTACTACTATTGTAATCCTACCTGATTTTTGAATATCTTGAAGTCATTGCTCGAGCTATGAAGTCCTCATCTCCAGCCACATGCGTCAATGCTTCTTAAAGATGAATATTGTATTTGTATATCTTCAAATGATTTTGAGATGTAGATCTATTGTGTATTGCTCACGGCTACACTTTATATAGACATTTATATGACATGGATCTGAAGTTTACTTGATTGAAATCCATGATTAGTTCATATCGAGCATGGGTATGCCTACCTTAGAGAGATTATCATTGTTTTGCAGATGGCACACTCTCAAACTATGGTCCTAGGCTAACTCAACTCCGTACCTTCCCGCTGGTAAAGATATTGCAATGTATTTCAACCATGAGTTGATCTTATAACCTCACACATTAGGGGGCATCTGTTATAGTCCAAAAATTCTCTACCTATGCATACATGGCATTGGCATTTCCACTTACATATTTTTCCAAAATACTGTTGAGGCTTCCTCTTAAAATACTATTTTTTGGAAGATCTACGTGTTTTTCTGAATTGATAGCCCGCATACAAACGTGTGTTGCATACTAGTTAGCCCTCATACATACGCGAGCTGCATACTAGTTATCCTGCGTTTACCTCCAAAAATTTAAAAAAATATAAAATTGCAAGGAATTTGACGAAGTTTATGGGCTATTGAGGGTTTCCAACCATTTTACCCATTGTAGCCCATCCCCAAACCAAATAACCATATTTTTCTCATATAAAAAGAGGTCTTGGGGTCTCATTTCAATAAAAAACAAGAGAATAAGAAAACTATGCCAAAATCCCTTCCCCTTTCTAGCCCAAGCTTTGCATCATTTTCTGAGTTTTGGCCTCAACACTCCCCTCAATCCCTTTCTCCTAATACAACCCTTTCTCCTTTTCCAAGAGACAAGTTGGTTGTGAGAAGTTTGCATGGGATTGGAGCATTTGGAGCCACGATAGAGGATCCCAGACATGTTTTGCGGAGCGTTTTTCAATGAAGTTTCTAATATTTGTAATCTTAATATTGAACAAAAGAGTTATTTCCTGTCCCAAACATTGTCTATTTGATTTCATTTGATTTATGCATTTATATCCATATATGAATATTGACAGTGAAAGTAGAGATCATATATTTTGTAGCATTGTTTTCCTAAGCCTTTTGCAGGTCAGCTTTGGGAGGAGACCAACAATATATGAAGCTACAAAGTTGAAAGAGGTCTACACGAGTTGCGAGGACAAAAGGTATGCCAACTAACCTTCTTTCCTCTCTCTTGTCATTCAGTTTCGACAGTTTTGGAGTAGCTTAGGAATATAACTATCTTTTAAGGGAAGTCAATGCTCTACATGTACCTCGACCCAGTATAGGGGGATTTTCCCCGCTAGCACTTATCATTCTATTTACTCTGTTTATTATTAAGCATGTATATAATAGTAAAACCCAATAAAAACAACACAGGCTTAGTTAGAACCCTATGTCACACCTCTGCAATGCAATGGGAAGTCAAGGTGTCAAACCCATTTTAGAAGTTAGAAGGAACAATGATAAACCATTGGTCGAGGGTAAACAAACCAAGTCGTACCCTTTGTGATAAATCAATGCACCTAGCTTTACTTCTCTTAGAAATTCGATCCATTGTATGAAGAAAAGCCACAAAGATATTATCAATACTTGTGTTAACAACGGAACTATTGGAAAGTGGAAGTTGAGTGAAACAAAATTATAAATGAAAAGATAAAAAAGTTTAGTAAGAAGAGGTGAAAGAATGCCTTTCTGTGTAGTTAGCAAGTTCTCCATCTTTCATCATGTAGTTAGTAAGACTGGTTTTATCTTGAGATGTTTAATGCTAAACAATGACCCATGATAGTGGTACCCTTGTGATTCACGTAACCCTTTCCATGATGGAGGTATACCTTTTGTAAATCGAGTGGATAAAGTTATGCAAGTGTTGATTCTAACTTGTTAAATGGGTCAAGTTATCCTTTTCCTAAAACTATCCTAATCTAAATTTTAATCTAACCTAACTAATATAAATTCTTAAACTAATTCTAAATTTAGTTTATGCCTATTGGTGTGTGATATTTATTGTTGGTACTAACGGGAAAAAGGAAAGACCTTCTCTCTTAGAAGTTGCTTCAAAGAGGCAGCCTTTCAAGTTAGCTGAAACAAGGGCTCAACTAGGCCACATGGATGCTTTCTCCTATGTAAGGATACTTAAAGAAATGCAATAAATTAAACTAAATGCAAATGCATTCTAGTCTAAATGCAGATAAAAAAAAATAATCTATTCTATCTTAATTCGAAAAGACATAGATCTCTTCTCAATCAAGAGCAAAACATAATACCACGGACCAGCTTGAATCCAAAATAAAATGAAGCTAAAAGGCCATAGAAATAATTCTAATACCTATTATTGTTCAAGTAGATATGCACAGAAAGCTATCTGATAAATAGTTATCAGATCGCTTTCTACATATATCTGAATTCAAGTGAGATTTGCATTTGAGCTAATAAATCATGTGAAACTGTAGAAATAGTTCTATATAACAACAAGAATAAAAATAAATGAATATGACATTAAGTTGATAGATAACTAGCAACTTAATGCATAATATCAGTTCTAATTCTACCTCTATCCAATTCTACAAGATAGCTTAACAACGATTTTAAATAAGCATGATTTATTCTAATTCAGCAATAGCAATAGTAATAGAAAATATAATCATACCAATAAAACAAAGAATATTTAATCTCAAAAATGAACAATAATGCTCAATAATGATTAAAAAATAAGGTGTTCTCCTTTGTTAATCCAACAGGTAGCCAATCTTCTACAGGATGAATCCCCCTTAAAATAGTGCAAAGAGATTAATATCTTTCAGAACTTCCAATCCCAATTGCTAGTGATTCCATACTCTTTTATAATGAAGTTCTCATAATTTAATAATTATAATCTAAAAATAAGATAGTGGTTCCTTAAAATTGGGCCACATCCAATATCGAATCAAGGCTAAAACAAGACGTTTCCCATATCAATGCATCCAAATGGTTTACAGTTCTAATCGTCGAAATGAATGTTTTTCTCTGATTTGACATATTAGCTATGCAAACCTACCATAATAGATATCGCAGTAAATATTTTGACACCTGTAAAACAAAAATAAATAATATATATAGAAAAAGTGACTACATAATTTCAGATTTTGTAGTTACTCTAATTTTAGGAAGATAAAAAAAATTAAAATAAAAAAAAGTAATTGCACTCTTAACACAAGTATAACCAACACTCCAAGCGCATTTTCCCTCTTCTGATATGTGCACTCTTCCTCAACGATTATGATTTGATGCATAACTTCCTCATTATGGTAAATTCCTCTGCTTTATTGTTCGTCGTGTGAGTCAAACTGTAAACTTTCATCACTCTCTCTTATGGTTGACTCGCACTCGCACTCGCACTCTCTCTTGGTTGACTTCCAACACGATTTGAAGTTGGTCGTAGATTGAAAAATAATTTATTTCATCAAATCATCTTTTGATTGACACATGTATTAGTATGCCCTTTCACATTTCAAGAGGATTTTCTATATAATATCAATACGTACTATCCTCCTTGATCACGTATAAAGTGATTTTAGTTTCTACTTTTTCCACACATAGATTGACTTGTTGTTTCCAAGTTCGAACCATGGATCTGTCACCAGGTTATCCTTACACAAACAAAATATATTAAACGTGGTATAAAAATAGAAACTCGAAAAGACATGAAATAAATGCATTTGAAAAGATATTGTTTGAGTAAATTTTGTTTTTTCAAAGAAGGGAAATTATAAAAATGCATAATTTTTAATCACAAATTCAGGGCTCGTAAAATAATACATTATGCAAATTCCAAAATGTTAGATTGCCTCTATTCTTTGACAAATAATTTTATAAGATGTGAGTTATTTATCTCAAAATATAATTTTTAATTAATTTATTATTAATTTATTTTAATCCGCCAAAGTGTCCATTCAATTCATTAGATCAAAATTTGACGAAACTGACGAAACGCTGTGGTAAGCCAAATTTACGCAATTAGACATAAAACCATCTTACGTAAGTTCATATGAGAATGCATATGATATGAAAACAACATAGTCAAATGGCACATTTCAAGAATGTATGTGGAAAAAGGTGTTGAAATGACAAATAAATATGATGCAAGAACCCCACCACTAAAAACCTAATAATTATACAAGATGTATGCTTTAGGACCTAATAAGGATTGGGTTAAGTGATCTGGATTATTTTTGGCACAAAATGAAAGCAGAGATATAATAAAGAAATATATAGAGATATCTCAGATATCCAACAATATAACATAAATGTATGAGAGATGCAATCATAAACACAGAGCTACAGTAATACAATTTCTATTAATGAGGGAAAATGTACAAAGATTGTAAAAATATAGAGTGAGACTCACTAGAATGGTGGAATCTTATCTCTGAGAAGAGATGTGATGGCTACTCGCATTCGCAAGAAGATGATCGTTACAATGAGGCTCCAAAGGCCTTTTTAACATAAGTAAAATCCAAAACCTTAACCCCAAAAGATGAAAATCCAAAAGGTTTGTGGGCCCTGATGGGGGTAGTTGATACGCCAACTTCCTGGGGGCGTAACTTTTGCATATGATATCTATTTGGGGTGCTTGATACACCATCAGAAAGGTCTAGATGAGAAGAGCGATATTTGATTAGCCTAGGTAATTTCCTCAGGCAGTTATCTCGGCCCCAAATCCCCAAAAAAATCATTTAGGGCCTCAAAATGGCCTCGAAAGTTTGGAACCCGAAAAACTACCAAAAAATTGCCAAAATGGAAAACTGTTTTTTGAGCCCATGGAATAGGTGGGTGGAAACCGATAGATAAGCATAATTGAGTGATGAGATGTCTAGAAAATCCAATTCAGTTTGGATGTATCTATGTAGAGTACCATGGTATTTTAAAACCAAATGTCGTTCGGAGTCCTTGATACCTAGCTTGATGCGCAAGGTATGGAAGGTATTGGTGAACTTCGAAACTGCTTGGCCCCTTTATTGTCGTAGTGTGGTCCATCTCATATACTGGTCCTCATAGTTTCCAATAGGGTAATAATGTTCCTTTACCACATCCACAAAAAAAATCCCAAGTGCGCTTAGCCCCATATATTACAGACTCTTCTGTGGAGATTTGTTCCCAGTAAATTTCCCACCAATGTTTGACATGGGGGAGAGACTTAAGGAGTGTGAAGGTGATATTTTCCCTGTCGGAGAAATTATGAACAAAGAAATAACCTTCTAGCATATTTAACCATTTTTCTAGGGCATCCGCATTTATCTGTCCTTCAAAAATGGGAATCTTGAAATTAACTTGTACCTTGAAAGGAGAGGTGATTCTAAAGTTGCCATTTGATGAATATGTGTCTGTTTCTATCGGAAGGTGTTGAGGATGTGGGCAAAATTCTCCATCATTTCGTCCCTCTGTCGCGTGAGAGATTGCTCAAGCAACAAATGAATATAATCTTATGTTCTGTCATTTTTCTTTTCTTTCGCCATGGAGAGTTTCTTGGGTGTGCGAGATCAATTTTCTTAAAGAGATACAAGCTTGAGACACAAATTTCTATATTCGGACCTCATCAGGGACATGCACTGAAAAACGATCAAGAGGAGCCTTCTCTGATACCATTGATCCAGATTATTTTCGGCACGAAATGAGAGCGGAGATATAATAAATAAATATACATAGATATATCAGATATCCAACAATATAACATAAATTTATCAGAGATGCAATCATAAACACAGAGATATAGTAATAGAATTTTTTATTAATGAGCGAAAATGTACTAAGACAATAAAAATACAGAGTGAAAGACTCGCTAGAATGGTGGCAGCTTATCTCTGAGAAGAGATGTGACGGCTACTCTCATTCAAAAGAATATGATCATTACAATGAAGATCCAAATTCCTTTTTAACATAAGTAAAATCCAAAAACCTAACCCCGGAAGATGAAAATCCAAAAGTTTTGCGAGCCCCGATGGGGGTAGTTGATACATCAACTTCTCAGGAGCGTAAATTTTTCACACGATCTTCGTTTGGGGCACTCGATACACCGTAGGAAAGGTCTAACCGATAAGAACGATTTTCTACTGGCCCAAGTCAATGCCTTTAAAATACCCTTGAGCCCCAAATCCACAAAAAATGTCGTTTAGGGCCTCAAAACGACCCCAGAAGTTTGGAACCCGAAAAACTATTAAAAAACTGCCAAAATGGAAAACTGTTTTTCGAGCCCATGGAATAGGTGGGTGGCCACAAATATCCACCTGGATCATCAATCATTTTTAGATCACCAAAACCCAAAATAATCAATGCAAATAAGCACAGGAAACCAAATATTAAAGTAGGAAGATCATTAAACCAAGACCCTCAAACCAAATAAAAGAGAATCAAATGTGACTAGAAGCAGTGTTTTTTTTTTAATTCAATGGCAGTCCCTTTAATTTTATAAAAACTTAAAAGGGGGTTGTTTTTTTCCATAACAAGAAAAGAACTTAGATATGGTAATAATCATTGAATGCATTTAAGGAAAGGTTAATGTTATAAATGTGGTGGTAATCCACCATTTCTATGATTTGGTGATACTATATACATACATACATGCATACATACATACACTAAATAATATCTCTAGAATCCTAGAGATTGGTGAGCAATTCATGGTCCTTGTAAATGTAGATCACTTAAGCAATTGAATTATAATAATAAGAGGGTGATAACAATTAAACACTATGAGTATGAAGGTTAATGAAATTTGAGTCTAAATAAAATAAATACATAGGTAAACATAATAGATCCCCTGGCGTGATAAGAATTCCATATACTCATAGAGACGTGAAGTTACGAAGAAGTTAATATGAACAAAATTCAACATGTAGAATATCAAATGGAAGGAAATAGAGATTAATTTCCTTTGCATGGAACTTTGCGAATGAATTGAATTTGGGGTAGGTACCTTGTCATGCCATTGTTATGATAGTAAGATAAGAGATTAAAAACAATAAGTGTATAAAGGAAAACAAAAAAAAGAGGAAATCTATGCAAATTACTCTAATTGCACCAATAATTGCTTAAAATAACAACAAAAAGATATTTCTTGTTATTAGGAGTCATTATAAATGGTACAAGAGCATGGTTCAAGCACTAGGGCCATATGGGCTCAAAAATAAAAAATAAAAATAGTTTTTATAGTACATATACACATACAGTCATAACTCTTGTTTAAGATCAAAAGAATTGACGTCAATTGTGTTTTGCACATATCCGAATGAAGAAAACCAAGCGTCATGGTTGAATATCTTGAAAAAACAACACCAACTGGTTTACATATGTATGTAGAGCTAAATAGTGAACAACCTTAGGATAGATGTTTAGGATTGTTGGAAACCATGCATAGCATAAAGGCGAAATTACAGAGAATCCAAGAAGATAATGAAAAAGTACTGAAGGCTACTAAAGAACATGAAGAGTTAAATGAAATTTTAGTTAAGAACATGACTTAAATGAAATATAAAAATAATTTAGCATGGAATTCTAGAAATGATAAAAAGGAATTTTTCAATGATGAGTCACACAAGCATAAATATCATCGAGAGTTTAGTGATAAAACATAGCTACTAACTTAAGGAAGTAATGAGGATAGATTTGAAAATAGTACCTTAAAGAAGATTGTACTCAAAACCAATAAAATAAAGTGGCACGATAATGAATTGGTTGGTGAGTTCAAAAATATCAGACTACCCTGTTTTGTTAGTGATTTTGAGGAGGGGGAAGAGGCTTGGCTTCTGAAAATGGGAACGTGTTTTCAAATCTACAACTACCCAGGAAATTTGAGCGCTAGGTTGGTTGTGTACCAAGTGAATGGTAGAGCTTCCATTTGGTGGAAGGATACTAAAACAATGAACAATATTAGGAGCAATGAACTGAATTGGAATACATTAAAAAAATATTTTAAACAAAATTATTTAACAAAAATAGACTTTGACGAAAAATCCAAGTAATTTCATGATTTGAAACTAGGACAGATGACTATTGAGGATTTGGTTACTAAGTTTGTAAATTTGATGAGATATGTACCTTACCTTAGAGAAGAAAATGAAAAGTTTGAATGCTTTATGAGACGTCTTCATCAAGCATACAAGGATAAAATTGAGTTCCTTAATCCTAAGAAAATTGGATAAACTAATAAGGCACACAAAGTTATGTTTCACTCAATTCAAGCAGAATTTTGAAAAAAATAAATATGGAAGAATAGGAAGTGGGACGTGTATGATCCTAGGAAGAAGCAATTTAAGCATCCGTGACAAACATCACATAGCACATCGGTTAGGACAAATAGATACAATGGAAAACAAATTGTATCAGTTCAGAACAATAATAAACTCTACATTTGGTAAATAAAATAGTTAGGCCAGCTTTACAGTGTTGGGGTTGAAAAAAACTTCACTAGTACCGAGCGTTTTGTCTAAATAAAAATAGGAATATGACAGTACACAACATCTACGAAGCAACAATAGTAAGTGACATGGATATATGTACTCATAAGACTAATGCTTCTCTAGAAAATCGACATGATGATCATCAATCTTCCATGGTGGAGATAGAAGGTATGATTAACCAAAAACCTATATATATTTTAATAGACCCTGGTGCAATTCTAAGCTATATTTCACCTATGTGTGTAGAAGGTTGTAAACTGGATTAAATTATGGAAGTCTTTTCTAGTATAATTAGCTACTAGAATGAAACAAATGGTCATAGAATTGGTAAAAGATTGTACTATAATTAAGGATGAAATGGAGACTAAGGTAGATTTAAACATCTTATTCTTGGGATCTTATGACTTACTGATAGGCATGGATTGGTTGTAAAAGAATTATTCTATCATAAACTCTCATGAGCAAACCTTTAACTATTTAGATGAATCTCGTATAGGAAGAACCATTAAAGGAATACCATGTGGTGTGTCGGTAAGACATATCTCTAACCTATAATTGAAAAGGAATGCATTGAAAGGATGTGAGATATACTTTTTGCACATATCTGAAAGAAAGGATTAAATGCTTGAAAATATGTTGACCAAAGATCCTATACTAAGGGAATTTCAGGCTTTGTTTTTGGAATAAATTCCAGGATTACCTCCTAGACAAGACATAGACTTTACCATATATTTAGAACTTGGATCTGCACCGCTTTCTAAAACCCCTTACCGAATGAGTACTCCAGAGTTGACTGAACTTAAACTGTAGCTTCAAGGTATGAGGGATAAATAGTACATCAGACCTAGTGTGTCTCCCTAGGGAGCACCAATCATGTTTGTTAAAAAGGACTTAATAAGATGATGATTAAAAATAAGTATCCTTTACCCAATATTGATGACTTGTTTGATCAAGTCAGTGTTGATTTTTCAATAGACAAGGTTTAAACATGAAGTTCATTCCATTTTAGCATTTTACTTAAACCATAACCAATTATGTTGTAGCAACCAAGATCACAAGAAGAAACACCATGCACAAGTACACAATAAGTATGCTGGGAAACCCTTCTCAACAAGGGAAGAAAACCCAGCCAAAATCCTTTTCTATATTCTTCAAGAGAAATACCTTTACCACCAAGAAAACCTAGCACACAAGAGGGTGCTTGCAAACCCTAGAAGTCTAGCACCCAAGAGAGATGCACACTCTTCCCAAGAAGATGTACTTGCTGAAATTTCCAAACTCACACAAAAGATATGATTCCTCAATGGGGAATTTACCTTTACTTATATTATACTTGACCTATCAACCGAAGTGTCTATTGGTACAACAATATCGACCTCTCTATCTCATAATATAATTAATATTAACCAGATTAATTATCTTTTACATTAATTATTAATTACATTAAGGTGGGGCCGACCTATACCCTTTACATTACAATTAGGGTTACAAGCAATTCAGACTCTTGAAAAATATAACAAAGGATAGCATACACCCAATAGTGTTGTAACGACCCTCATCGTTATGACTACAAGAGAAGCGTATTTTTTTTTTTTTGTTTTTTTTTAGACAGGAAGGAAACGATGACAAATAGTTGAACCCCACAACCTGATGACAAACACAAGCACTGAAATCGACAAGTAGACAAGATGACTATGAAATTTGTACAACGCAATAATTTCCTTGAGCAACAAAATCAACCATACATTAATTAAAGGATGTTGTTATCCCTCGAAGAAATTCTCCCTCAAGAATCCATTCTACAATAAGTCTTTATTATTTAATTAATATTTTAATTACATAAAGGTCTCACTACCCTTGTAATTTACTAACATGAAGTTCCTTGTAGCCTAATTCAACTCCCTCAGCCCGATCATTACCCTACCCAAACATACAATCCTTACATCAAGATAGTTGACATATCCACAATGTTGTTTATCAACTAGGTTTAACCATGACTGCACAGTCTAACTGTAATATTTGACTAAGAAAGATGGTTGGGTAGCATGTCTCTTCTGATCTATAAAAATTCCATAATGCTATCTAATAACTAAATGATGTAGCTATCTAAGATGAATAATATTTGCTCATTAAGAATAATCGCTCATAAAAGGTTGCTCATTATAAACATAAATATTGTTGCCTTATTATTATGCAGAATACCTATAATAAAATGTTGTCCATGTATTTATAATAATTTCCATTACAAGTAAGTCACTATTCCTAAAATTAAATGTCACAGGATTCAGGCCAAAACTCAGAAGATAGAACGTTAGCCAACGGCGAAAATAAACTCAATTTTGAAAGAGATAGCATCAAATCTTTTCTTTCAGGTGAAAAATTTGTTTTTATTAGCATTTTACCGTTATCTTTCGACACATACATAAGTTAACCACGTAGATAAATTACTGCTTCTGTAACACAAATTCTAAGATCCCATTCTAACTAGCCCACAACATTATCCATGGTTTCTGAATCCAATACATCGTTGGCACACATTATATAAATACAGACTGTCAAAGAGTAACTCGCTATCGTTATTATAATCACAGGGTATAATAAGTTTCCTATTACACTGCTATCCTAAATAACATAGAAATCAATTGTTAAATCATTTTCATCATAATCAACGCAGATATAAATTCCAGAGATATAAAAACGCAGTCACACTAAAATCGTTGACATAAAATTATTTTAGCAGTTCATAGGATAGGTTGTCAAGGAAATCATTATCCAGGTAATATCTTTACATCACTGCCATGGACAACCCCAAAATTGTTGTCATAAACTGATTGTAAAATCGTTGTCTGGTTAATAAAGGGAATGCATACTTCTTTAATCCAACGCAGGCACACTCATAAAATCGCAAGCAAAAATATTAATGTTGTCATAAAAATCCGTGAAACCACAGGGTAAATAAAGAAGTGGTTGGGTAATATGACAAATATAAAAATTGCAGTGCTATAATGTCAAGAAGAACTAAGTTGGATGATGGGTAAAACCCCCATAAAAATGAATTGAAAGATATGTAAAAGTCTGACCAGGTATAAGCTAACAATATGTCTTATAATGGTCTTAAATTCTATAGCTTGATATTTCTATTTTTAATTATGTAGCAGTGATATCGTTGTCTTTCCCAAAACGCAGAGATGCTATGTTACTTCTGTCTATCCCAATGCAGTGGTAATGCTGGGTAATTTGCCAAGACAATGTCGTGCATACTGGGTAGAAATGCCCATAAAATCGCATGCATATCATCCAAAAAAAATGCAGTCATAAACAAGTTCGTATACATAAGTAGATTCGTTGTTATTCAAGGTAAAAACACAGGAATTCAAGGTTTAAATCCACTGCCATTAAAAGCGTAAAACCACAATCATTCCAATATTAAAAACGCAAGCATACAAGGTATAGTTTCGCTGCCATTAAAAGCATAAATTCAGTGTCATTCCAATATTAAAAAAACAAGCATACCAGGTATAGTTTTGCTTCCATTAAAACCATAAATTCACAGTCATTCCAATATTAAAAACCCAAACATAAATTACCAAGAAAGGTATTAAAACACAAAGTTGCTTCACCAGGAAATGCATCAACGCAGAGGATCATGAACGGTTCGCTGAGGTAATCAATCACAACAAGGCACAAGACAATCACTCAACTAGAAACCATCAACATGGGTAGACGGTTGGGCAAAAGCATCCTTCGCTCATCATCCACACACAACAATTCATGGCATTACAATCTATAGGTCGATATGCACCGAAGTGACGATCGTCGATTTGTCTCCTGGCCGACGGCTCATGCGTGGACTGGCGAACTAGGGATGAGGACGAATACCAAGCATAACTCTTCATAAAAATCAACTAAAACCAATAGGAAAGTCGCATCATTCAAGGATCGAATGCCAAGGGAATCAAGTCAAGAAACGAGCTTAAGGCTATGGGGAATTTAAGTTCTCGGTTAAAATGATAAGTCAAACATTTTATTTACACAATTAAAAGTACATAAATGAAAGCGTAAAGTCAATAATAATCTACCATGCAGAATAAAAGCATGCATACCGTAGTCCAAGTCATTTGCTCTGAGTCGTTGTCCCGCGTGCTCTGTGTCGCTCCCGCTTGTCGACCGATGAGACTTCATCGGTACCTCCCAACCAACGCTAGGGGTACTCTTCTTCCCCCTTAGCCCCCCAAGCTACAAAGGTGTTGTGCATACTGAACCAGAGAACAACTAGCTCCCAGTTCACCTCACAAGGCCGAGCTACCACTCCTCACCGAGCTGGGTATCCCAACTCCCACTAGATAAGTCAGAAAAGTCTAAAATTCTGCAGCGTAACGTTACACATCACAGAGGGGATCCATCCTTCTCCTCCTCCCTCCTTTATATACAATTTTTAAGTCACTTCTTTCCCAAATTCCCATTTAATTTATTGTTCAATAATTTAATTCATAAAAAATCCTCTCCGTACATGTGTCACCCATCCCCTTCGTTGCACCAGAAATTAATTTCATTAATTATTTAATTACTCCTATTTCCCTCACCCACCTAAAAGCATTCCTAGAATCGCTCCTAGGTGTCCCCATATTCTCTTACACAATTTAATGACTTTCCCCCTTACTAATTTACTAGTTGAATTCAATTTAGAAAGTTCTTAAAGGCAAGATTCCTTACTAAGTTGGTCATTCTGCTTTTTCCTTATGTTTCCCTTTTTATTTATGTTTCCCCCTTTTTCCCTTAGTTTCCTAATTCTTTTAAATTTCCCTCTTTTCCTTTTTATCTAAACTAAAATTAGTAAGTGAAGAAAATTATCTTTTTCCCCTTTTTCTTTTTAATTAATAAATTTTAATTAGCATGTGTAATAAAACAATCATTTCCCTTTTAAAATTTTAAATCCCTCAATAATTTTATTTTAATAATTTAATTAAGGTTCTTACCCCCTTTTCATCACATGTTTAATGATGATTATTATTGTTTTTATTTTTTACCACAAGTATTACTTTAGACCTAGATTTTAATTTTCGAGGCTGGGCGACATTTTATTAGGGAATTTGTTTTTAAATCTTTCTTACCACATTATTCGTTCTAAGACCATCTAGTTTTATTCACTTATTAGTTAACAACACGACATGCCCTTTAGAATGCACTAGGTGCTCCAAGGGTGCCACTCGCTTTCATTTTGTTTTCCTTGCGTGGCGTGCCCTTCAGGACGCAGTACATGCTCCAAGGGTTCCACTCGTCTCATTCCATTTTCCTTGCATGACGTGCCCTTCAGTATGCACTACGTTCTCCAAGGCTTCCATTCACCTCTTGACTGACTTGGTAGACATCAAAAACCCCTGGAGTCAATACTCCGTCAGGTGATCTTGTGGGAGACTAAGGGCCTCTAAGAAATAAGGCCCCTGCCTTATTGCGTGCCCCTTAGAATCATCGTGAGCGACTGTCGCAGTTTTCCCTCATGACATCTTGGGTCTTCTCGAACTAGGTAATCGTTAACCTATAGTTTGAGCCACGACGGGAGTGCTAGTAGGCTGTGGCAGGGCTGTTGTCCACACCTCTCCCTCAATGTCTCTGGTAATCGTGCATGACCCCTATGCTCCACATGTGAGTCTAGTCGGAAAGCTATCGTCAGCCTGCATCATCAACGAATCATGTCAAAATAACATCAATAATCATAACATCTAATCATATGCACATATGTCATATATAGAACAATCAAACCCCAATAGTCCACTCCCTGAATCGATCCGGAGTCCAAGGGGTTTCATCAATCGCTCTTCATCCTCGAGGTCCAAAATCTTGCACACTTAGGAAAACCGAGTCAATAGCACATGTTTGTGTCAATACAACAAAGTAACATGTCATCAATCCATAACACCTCATAATCATAAGCAAATGCCCAATAGTATAATAATCCAGATCACTTGCAATCAAGTGTCCTCAAAGGATAAGTTCTCTGAGTGAAGGAAAGAGCGGGATGTTACAAGTGGTCAACCACTATAGGCACATCCATAGGGATTTCCATATCTCTATCTCACTGTGTCTCACGGGAGCACCACACTCACTAGTTCTCAGCAACTAATATCACGTTCACCCATGTTTGTCCACATGCACGTACACTCAACATATCATCTTTCCCACTGCATTACACACGAGAGTCATATGGAGTTCATCATCTCAACTTTATTCACAGAGGAGGCTAATACATCATCTTCATCTCTGTCTCATGACGATGCTCCAAGCTCATGGGAATTCACACGTTTGCCTTTAGCTCAGCCACAGGCATGCCCAACTTAGTAGATATCCTTTCTCACTGTGTTACACATGAGAATCATCTCGAATTTTTTTCAACTCTATGTAAGGAGGAGGCCATCACTACATTCGAGTTCTGTCTCAGATAGGAACCACACACCCATCTCAGGGGATTTCTCTCAAGTCAACTCATTCAGTCTATATCCTGGAGAATGTCTCATGCAGTTGTAATCATCAACACTCCCTCTCATCTAGAGATACATTCTCCATCAGGCCAAGTCTCATACGGAAGTACTTCAAACTTTGTCTTGGTTGTAGTCATCAACACTCCCTCGCAACTAGGGAGGAACCCTTCAACAAGTGAATTTGGTGAATATGTATGAAATCTGCTCATGTGTAGGAAGGTACTGCATGTGTAGTATTTTCCTCTGCATCATGTCTTTGATATAGTGATATTTTATCTCAACGTGTTTTGATCTATCATGAAACATCGGGTTCTCAAAGAGATTTACACACAACTCGAGTTATCATCATAGAATTCATCTTATGATCAAGTAAATTTGTCAGAAGCTTGTGAAGCCACAATGCTTCACACAGTCAATGATATATACTCAGCTTCTATGGTACTCAAGGCCATATATCTTTGTTTCCTTCTGCATTAGGAAACCATGGAAAACTTCACAGAAAAACAACAACCGTATGTGCTCTTTCGATCCACTGTATTCTCTGCTCAATCTGTATCGGCATATCCATGCAAACCCAATTTAACACTAGAGGCATATCTCAAGCCATAAATTATTGTGCCTCGTGTATATCTCAATAGATGTCTTATTTCTATCCAATGAGTATGTCTCGGCTGACTCATGGATTGACTAGGCACATTCGTTGCATAACATATATCAAGACTGGTGTTTAACTAGATACATCAATCATCCAATCAGTTGTCGGTACATATGTGGATCAATCTCGTTTGAATCATCATCCCTTTATTTGTTTGTCAAATCCATCATCATTGGTGTAGACATGGATTTGTATTCTATCATACTGAACTTCTTTAATATTCATTGTATATTTTCCTTGAATTAGGGAAATCTCATGAGTCCTTTGTTATACTTCTTGTAGTGTCCCCAAGGCCGAGTCTCGTTACAAAACATGATATATGCAATGAATTGTAAATATGTTCTATAGGCTGGTGAGCCAAGTTTTGTATAAGCTGGAAGGTTTATGTGGTTGTTAGGCCAGGAAGCCTAAGTGTTTGAAGGCTAGGGGCCTGATGTTGTACTTGTATGTATGCAGAATATTTAATAAAATATAAACACCGCCAGGTGCAGACCGACCACGATGAATGAGTGAAGGGGGACTGAGCGTCCACAGAGTGGGCAAGGAATTAGGGGCTGGAAGGTGGGAAAGGGGCTAAGTGTTGAGCCTAGGGGCTAAGCCTAGGGGGGGCTTAAACCTGGAAATAATATTTTAATATTATTTCAAAAGATATGTGCATCATATGTTTTATCCTAAGTCCTTTTGGAAGGACACATGATTTCCCAATTGGTGGGAGGAACGCGTGCTAGTAGAACGCATGCAGTCCCATGGGTGACAAGTGTCAACCCTGGCGCATGCACTAAAAGGCTGGGACGAGCCGTGAGAAGGGTTCCTCCTCGATGGAACTCGAGGACAGCCAGAAGGGAAGGGGGGTCTAACTCTTGCAACAAAACCCTCGT
>ML778745.1:611261-621267 GCA_009831015.1 Picea engelmannii
TCTGCTGAGGAAGAGAGCCTGTGTTTGTTCTGCGAAATCCGTGTACACCACACCCTCTGTTCTGAGCGCCGAGAAGATTGTGTTCGTCTGAAAAGCCAATTCACTCCTTACCCGTTCGGAACCAGGGAGTCTGTGTAATTCCCCGCGTGGATTGTTTTCACGCGTTCCCAGAATCAACACCGTGAGACCTTGCCGCCATTGTTGAGCTTGTGTGAGAAGCCTGAGTCTGTAGTTCCGATTTTCTGTGGTGGTCACGCAGTGCTGGTCTGCGCGTAGCATACTGGCCAGAGTAAGCCTGTGCTGAGCTTGTGTATGACCTCTCTCCAGGTGAGCGAGGTGGTGGATGTTGGAAGAGGCAGGTTGTCAGGCCTGCGAGCGACTCTTTCCAGGTGGAAGAGTTTGCTGGGAAGTGTTTTCTTCCAGAGAGTGTCCAGCACCAGCTACGGGCTCTGAGACTTCCCGATCCGGCCTGTTGCCGAGACCCAGAAGGGAGGTTAGCACCGATGGACTGTGCGTGTGAAGGTGTATACTCCCGGGCGGAACATGCATGTGGGGAATGAGGGTCTGGTAGTAGTGGGCGTAAGATGGCATCTTTGGGAAGAATCCTTCCAGATATTTTGTGTTGTCTTCCCTATAACCTCAGCCTAGCCTAGGATTCCTTGCCTTGGGGTGGATCTCGGTCCCAGCTCGGGGGTGACCCACTGTTGAGATGATGAACAGTGTGGTCTAAGGCTGGGAGGTTCGTGGAAGGCCTGCACTTGGTTGGTGATTTCTACAGCTGTTAAAAGATAAGTATATTGAATTATGTTTTAATCATGTTGAGCATGACTGCGCTATTTATGTATCATGCTTTCTGCTGTGTAAATGAATTAATGATGAATGCTATGGCTTGTTTAATTATAGCAGTACCCATATATTTTACTCCGAGTTTTAAGTGTGTTTAATTGTGTTAAATGCATTTGCTTATAAAACCCAGTATGAATTCTATAAATTCCATGTACAGAAGGGTAACTGAGAGGTTTGGAAACCTCGGTAGTGAAAAAGGTACACTACAAATTGGTATCAGAGCAATTGGTACACTACACTTCTTGTCCCAAGAAGTAGTGCACAATAGCTGGATTCTTTCATCTCAAAATCAGAGGTTGAGGTTATCTTGTTTCCAAAAACATGGCTTCCTGAGTAAGTCATTAAAATTAGGCTCTCGTCACCAACAATGTAATTGTATAGGTTTGAATCAACAACACCTTTGCTAAAACCCAAACTCCTCAAGAATTCATCTATCTAATGTAGTTTCCAACTCATGGATGGTGGTATAGATGAGAGTGCATCTTTATATTGGATCAATATGTCTCATCATGGTTCACTCCCTCTGTTTGTGAGAATCTTCTGGCCATAGTTTTGTATTTATCGATACTTCCATCAACTGTATAGATCCATTTAGAAGTCAGCATAGATTTTCCCTCTGGTCTACGAACAATGTCTCATACTGTTATTCTTTTGTTTATGAAATTTTTTTCCATACTTGTTCATCTATTACTTCTCCATGAAAAGGAGTCTCAGAGTCAAAGGAGTGGCTAATGGTTGAAGGGTAACTTTGAAAAACTCTTTTTCTTTCTCAATATGTCGCTTGAGGGACTTGTGTGTTTCTCTGCCTTCTTGGAGAGTCTTGTCAACCCTAGGCAGGCCTTTTATGCCCTACTGTAATATCTCTGGTCATATCAACTAGAGCAGCTGAATTTGCTAGAATAGTGTATGTCTTCCTTTGAACTGTTGATTATATTATCTCTTCCTTATTTTCATTTTGTTTTGACTCCCTCTGAGTCAAGTAACTTTCTCATAAGTATCAAGGTTGGAAGTCTTATTTTATTGCTTGTTATATCTTTTATGTCTTCTTGAACAACATAATAATCAATTAAATAAGGTTTGGATTCTTGTACCATGGATAATGGTCAAATTCTTGAGGGCTCCCATACTAGGGATAATACCCTTGAACCTTCATTTATTAATAATGCAATCAACTATAACATTAGAGATCAAACAGTTTACCTGGTTTGTAGTCATGTTTAGTTCTATGTTTTGTTTAGAGGAAGTACTTCTCCTCTCTCTTATCTTCATTATTTTTAGGTGGGTCTGGATCAATGTCAGCGGTGGAAGCATATTGTCTTCCCTTCTTCTTGGTTGGACAATTTCTTGCATAGTTCCCATATTTGTCACATCTGAAGCAATGAATTTATGAAACATCTCTTCTCTGATTATGACCTAAGTTTAAAGAAGACTTCTCATCTATGAATGCTTGTATAAAGCTTCTTTTCAATCTTCCTCCTTTCTTTGGATAAAGTGAAAGAGCATGATTTTCATTAGGGAAGTCTTCCACTCCTCTATTTCTAAGTCTAATTTCTTCTTAAGTACAGTTTGTCCACAAATGATCAAAGGTTTGTAGACTTACTCTTCCACTGATAATTTGAAGAAAATGTTCCCAATGTTTTGGAAGGTTGTTGAAAGTGGATAAGACACGTTCTCTATCGAACATGATTTCTCCAATGAATTCTAGTTGTTCTTTAATATATGATATATTCATAAAGAAGATAGGAACTGTATCACCTTTTGTTATCTTGGTACTTTGAAGCTCACTCTTCAAGGTAAGAGCTTTGAGGGTGTTGTCACTTTCAAAAATTTCTTTTAATACATCATACATTTCATAAGCTATATTCAGGTTGGAAATACGAGGTAAGAGATGATCTCTTACTGAGTAGATGATTATTTTTCTTGCCTTGACATCTTCTTCCTTTCTTATATTCTTCTCTTCATCGATAGATGTATCTGGTAAAGTTTTTGTTACCACATCAAAAAGGTCATATTATTCAAGGGTGCCGTGAATCCTTGACTTCCAGGAGTTGAAGTTTCTTGCTCCATCAAGCCTATCTTATACTAGAGTTATGTTCTTCATTTGTTCGGATTTATTCTCAAACTCTCACCAACTAGACTTAGAAAACCTAATGGTTAGGTTGGACTAGTAAACTTAGTTTTTGTTGGGATTATGACTGCCAACAATCAACTTAGAGAGTGTCACATGAATTCTTGTTGAGTTGAAAGGTTTCTTCAAGAAGTTGCAGAAACCCTAAGATCAAGATTTTGTAGAACATTTCAGCACCCTAGAAACCCTAGGGCCAAAAACTAAAAATCCTCAGAATTTTACTTTGAAGGTATCTGGAGATGCGTTGAGGAAGGTCGTACAACTTGGTCCAAGTTTTAGCTTCAACTTCCACTTTTAAAGTTATGAAAAGGATGATTAAGTGAGGGTCATAGGAATTTCTACAGAAACCCTAGAGGTCATATGAAACTACAGAAGGAGGACGATTTACCCTTTTAAATTCTTGTGCAGGGTTTCTTCAAGATCTATGCTATGATAGCATGTTGATTTTTCAATAGACAAGATTTAAGCATGAATTTAATTTAATTTTATCATTTTAATTAAACCATAACCAATTGTGTTGCAACAACCAAGATGAGAAGAAGAAACACCATGCACAAGTACACAAGAAGTATCCCGGGAAACCCTTCTCAACAACGAAAGAAAACCCAGCCAAAATCCTTTGTTATATTCTTCAAGAGAAAGACCTTTACCACCAAGAAAACCTAGCACATAAGAGGGTGCATGAAAACCCTAGAATTCTAGCGCCCAAGAGAGGTGCACACTTTTCCCAAGAAGATGTACTTGCTGAAATTTCCAAACTCACACAAAAGATATGATTCCTCAATGGGGAATTTAACTTTACTTATATTAGACTTGACCTGTGAACACAAGTGTCTATTGGCACAACCTAGACAACCTCTCTATCTCACAATATAATTAATATTAACCAGATTAATTATATTTTACATTAATTTTTAATTACATTAAGGTGGGGCCGACTTGTACCCTTTACATTACAATTAGGGTTACAACAGGTTTGACTCTTGAACAATATAAGAAGGGATATCATACACCCACTAGTGCGCAACCACTAGGGGCACATCCATAGGGATGTCCATATCTATATCTCATTGCGTCTCATAGGAGAACCACACTCACTAGTGCTCAACCTCTAGGATCACGTTCATGTGTGCTCTTTCACAGGCACGTCCACTCAACATATATTCTTTCCCACTGCATTACAGAGATTCATCTGGAGTTCATCATCTCAACTTTCTTCTTAGAGGAGGCTAATACATCAACTTCATCTATGTCTCATAATGATGCACCCAACTCATGGGAATTCACACATTCACCTTGTGCTTAGCCACATGCACGTCCAACTCAACAGATCTCCTTTCTCACTACATTACACAGGAGAATCATATGGATTTCTTCTCAAATCTCTGTAAGGAGGAGGCCATCACTACGTTCCAGGTCTGTTTCAAATAGGAACCACACACCCATCTCATGGGATCTCTCTTAGGTCGACTCAATCAGTTTGTGTCTTGAAGAATCTCTCACGCAACTGTCATCATCAACAGTCAGGGAAGATAAATCTTTTAAAATATAGACTTATGATCATGATACTATCAAGTGAGGATTAAAAAAGAAGACATTCATAAAACTACTTTCTAAACTAGATATGGAAATTATGAGTTTGTAGTTGCCCCTTGGCTTAACAAACACACCTTCTACATTTATGTTCTTTATGAACAATGTATTGAGAAATTATTTAGAAAAATTTGAATCGTGTTCATAGATGACATATTGATTTATTCAAGGACTAAAGAGGAACATGAAGAACACTTAAGACTAGTTCTACAAACACTTAGATAACATCATTTGTATGTGAAGTTTAGTAAATGTGAATTTTAATAGGATAAAGTCCACTATTTTGGGCATGTAATTTTAGGAAAAGAGATTTCATTTGACCTATAGAAAGTCAAAGCAATCTTATATTATCTATTTCCAAACGATGTGTTGTATGTGTGATGTTTCATGGGCATCACAAGGTATTATCATAGATTCATAGAGGGGTTTTCAAAACTTTCCTATCCAATAACCTGTTTGAAGAAAAAAGGAAATCATATTTAAATGGACTTAGATATGTCAAGAGAGATTTAAAAAGACAAAAAAATTATTGACAACAACATCTATCTTACATATAACATACCCACATAAGGACTTTGTAGTCTGTACGAATGAATCATTAGAGGGATTAGGAGGTGTATTATCACAAGATTATTTTTTATCGCTTATGAATTACAAAAGTTGAAGCCTCATGAAAGAAACTATGTTAAACATGACCTGTAATTAATTTTTATTGTAGATGCATTAAAAATGTGGTGACACTACTTGTTGAGTAGGATATTTCTATTAGAAACTAACAATATCAGTCTCAAGTATTTCTTTGATCGACCAAGCTTCAATTCAATACAAGAAGGATGCTAAGATTTCATGAGTGAGTATATTTTTGAGATAAAACTTATTAAGGTAAAGGAAAACAAAATAGCATATGCACTTAGTAGAAAACTAAATGCAATTCTTAGTAGTAACAGACAAACTGATCTGAAATGGAGAAAGTGAAAGTGATGAAAATTATAGGTAATTACGAGAATGTTTTTAGAATGGTAAGTCTATTGGTGATGAACCAAAATTAAATTGTAATCAAGAGGGTCTAGTACAATAAAAAAGTAGAATTTACGTTCCAAACAACACATAATTGAAAAACTTGATACTAGATGAAATACATAACATATTCAGGACACCTTGGTTAACAAAACACTATAACATCATTGAAGAAAGAGATAGAAGCTACGATTAACCATAAACATATGTCCATTTCAATACATAGTGTTGCAAGTCTAAGTTGTTTTTCACCTACGCTGGTAGAAGGATGCAAGCTAGATAAAATTAAGGAAGTATTGTCTAGTATAATTAGCTAGTAGAACGAAACAAAAGGTCATAGAATTGGTAAAAAATTGTACAATAATTATGGATGAAATGAATGATAAGGTACATTTAAAAATATGACCCTTAGGATCTTATGACTTACTCATAGGAATGGATTGGATTGAAAATCATTATGTTGTCATAAACTATTGTGAAAAAACTTTTAACTATTTAGATGAATCTAGTCAAGGAAGAACCATTAAAGGAATACCACATGGTGTGTCAGTAAGACATATCTCTTCCATATAATTTAAAATCAATGCAAGGAAAGGATGTGATATATATATTGTGCAGGTACCTGAAAGAAAAGATGAAATGGTTGAAAATATGTTGACTAAAGATCATATACTGAGGTAATTTAAGGATGTGTTTCCAGAATAAATTCCAAGTTTACATCCTAGACAGGACATAGAATTTACCTTAGATTTAGTATCCTAGATCTAGGACAAGCGAGAGAGGATAGATTAGCATACCTTATCTTTGAAGGTTGTCTTTGTGTATCTTAGATGTTGAAGCTCCTGAAATGCATCTCTAGCTCTTGCAACCTGATTCATGCACACAAGCAACAAACAACACTAGTCTCCTTCTTCCTCTAGTGTTAGAAATCGTTAATTCTATTTAGATATAATTTGATCTGTTACTCTTAATACCAAATCCAAAGCACTCATGATTAAAACACAAACAATTTGTGGGAAAACTAGTGATCTATTATTTAACATAAAGAGATTACACCAAGCTTATACCTTTGATGATGATGTAATTACACCAAGGATTATAATACCTTTGATAGTGGATAAGTTTAGTTTGTTAAGCTTTGAGTAAATAAAATGTTAATTATTTTGAAAACCTTAGGGTTATATATCAGGGGGTTAGGGTTTGTATTATTTAAAAACCAATTTAAAATCTAGATTGAATTAAATGATATTTTGGATGTCCTTGTACATATCTAATCTCAATTATGTGGTTGTGCTAGTATATAATTATAAAATATTTATTATATAAATATTTTCAATAATATTATACAATTGAAAATGTGCCACCACAAATTATTTCAATAAATTTTAACCCCCCCAAAAAAAGTGATGAACTAAAAAAATAAGTGATGAATGGGTCTACACTTTAGAAAATTTCAAACTTATTAGTCCCACGAAGATCTAAGTACACTTAAATTTATTATCTATTTATTTGTTACTAGGTGACAAAGGTTTAACTATCAATGACAAATAAAAATTACAAAAACCTAACCTAGTCATTGAAACATATTCATATTTTTGAATCAGCTAAGGAGATCGGACAAACTATGTACGGGGAAAGGAGGTAGAGGAATAAAAAAAATTCCCTTATTTACATACAATTATTCTCAAACTAAGCAATATCTAATCAATGTTATTTATGTCCATAGTGGCAAACTAAGAAACAACTAATAATCAATGTTATTTATGTTCATAGTGGCTCCCATAACTATGGATGATCTATCTCATCTAAAACAGGGGAAGGGGCGTTCATACAGGTGTCTGCACTCTCCCATAACTGTAGAGGATCTGTGTTGTTTAAAAATGGAACATTCATGTGGGTGTCTCATTCTCTTGAAGTGATGGGACGTAAAAAATGGGCTCTGAGACTTCATGATATGATGGTTAAGAGTTTGACATGTTGCTCAGTGATGCTGGCTACCTTTGCCTGTGTTGAAGCAAATTGTAATTACAGATCCGACACTTTATTCTGGGGATCATTGATTTCTCTTGCACGACCATGGACATAATCAATTACTCCCACACAACCATGGACAAAATCTCGAACTCTTTCTCTTGCTTCGTACACCATGCTTCTTACTGCATCATGTCTCTTCTCGGCCGGAATATCTTGTAGCTCAGTAATGCATCATGACAGACTTTGAAGATAACTGGAAAGACCAATAACCTTCTACAAAGTCGAGAATGATCTATTAGATCTGCTTGCTGATTACATTGAAGAGCTCCTCTATTTATAATAGGCTGAGAGGAGACAACATTGATGAAGGTAGATGAAGGTAGATGGATAACTCTCTCATGAAGTAATGAGACAAGTAGATGGATGGGATAAGTCAAAGAAGCTCATGGTGATTATCCATAAACAGCCAAAAAAGATGACATGACATACCTATCTAAGTAAACTTATACATCAACACCCCCCCATAAGTGCAACTTAGGGAAGTAAAAAAAACAAAATATATGAATCATGGATACGAGCTTACTAATGTATCCAATACAAACTCTCATAAGTGGAGAAAAGGAGAAAACCCGTAGGAAAAAAAACTCCTCCCCTAAAGAGAGAAAACAACAGAAAATAGGAGGTCTTAAGGTAACCCCCCAGAGACAACTTCTTTGACCCCAAGCATCAATCGTAGCTGTAGAAAGCGAGGTGATGCCAAAGGTTTAGTGAAGATCTCAGCAACTTGCGCTTCAGTAGGCAAATACTCCAGGTTGAGAACACCATCCTGGATGAGTTGGTGAATGAAGTGCTTGTGGATCTCAATGTGTTTGGTCCGTTGATGTTCCACTGGGTTGCGAGAGATGTGTATGGCACTCTGATTATCACACCAAAGAGTGGTGGGACGATCCTGCTGAATGCCAAACTCTGTAAGGAGTTGTCGAAGCCAAAGAACCTCCTGACTTGCAATAACTGCAACACGATACTCAGCTTCCGCAGAGGATAAAGCAATTGCAGATTTATTTTTACAGGACCATGTAATAGGTGCGGAGCCAAGACAATAAACCAATCCAGATGTGGACTTTCGATCATCAACCGAACCAGCCCAATCAGAGTCAGTGAATCCCACAAGTTGAGAGGCACCAGAAGAATACTGAATACCAAAATTGGTAGTACCCTGAATGTACCTCAGAATGCATTTAGTTGCCTTCCAGTGACTCTCATGAGGATCTTGAGAGAACCGAGAGACAAGTCCTACTGCAAAATATATGTCAGGACGTGTATGAGTCAGATACAACAAACTCTCAATCAATTGTCGATAAAATGAAGGATTAATATGTGGTGATGAGCAACTGGTAGAAAGTGTGACTCCTGACTGAAATGGATTAGGAGCAGGATTACAATCAACCATGCCAAAGCGCTGAAGTAAATCAAGTGCATACTTCTGCTGAAAAATGGAGATTCCTTCAGAAGACTGAAGAACCTACAGACCAAGAAAATAATGTAGAAGCCCCAAATCTGTCATATCGAATTGTCCCATCAATGCTTGTTGAATACTCTGAATCATAGATAAAGAACTCCCAGTGAGAATTAAATCATCCACATACAGAACCAACATCAAGAGATCAGTTCCATGCTTCCGAGTGTAAACTGTAGGATCAGAATGACAGCGATCAAACCCGGAAGAAATCAAAAAAATATCCATCTTCTCATACCAAGATCGAGGAGCTTGTTTGAGACCATAAAGAGAACGTCTGAGCCTACAAACAAGAGAATAATCATGCACATAACCAAGGGGATTCTCCATGTAGATTTCCTCATCTAAGTCACCATGTAGAAAAGCGCTCTTTACATCCATCTGGTAGACTGACCATCCTTGCGAAGCAGCCAGAGAAAGAACAAGGCGTATAGAATTCATCTTGGCAACAGGGGAAAAGGTCTCAGAGTAATCAATCCCTTCAACTTGTGAAAATCCGTTGGCCATAAGACGTGCCTTATGCTTGTCAACAGAGCCATCTGCTACATACTTGGTTTTATAGATCCATTTACAACGAACTAGCTTTCGTCCCTTTGGAAGAGACACGAGATCCCATGTGTGATTCTTCATCAATGAAGAATACTCCTTTGTCATGGCAACATCCCACTCAGGTATGCCAACAGCGTCAGAAAATTGTTGCGGATCATTTGAGATAGTATGACTCAAGAAGGAGACACATATTGTTTGTGATTGAATAGGGGAAGAAGCTGAGGCTGAATAGATGAAATTAGTTGGCTCATAGCCATACCTGTCAGGCCTCTTTCTCTCACGAAGGCTCCTCCTGAGATGCAGTTCTTGATCAAGTTGTTCATGTTCTTGATCAATTTGTTCATGTTCAAGATCAATTTGTTCATGATGCTCATGCTCCATTG
>ML778745.1:622455-637100 GCA_009831015.1 Picea engelmannii
TAATGCACCCTTTATCTAACTGCACTGTGCCAGATCCAAGAACATCCAGCTGTGTAGAGTCTCCAACTGCAATCTGCGAAATGCTACATTCAGATGTAGAAGCCAACAATTCATGAGAATGAGTCATGTGGTGTGAAGCACCATAATTAAGTATCCAGCTATTTGAAGATGCATACAAAGCTTGAGTTGATAAAGCATGTCCTTTACTAGTAGAAGAAGGTTTTAGTACTGAAATCTTATGCTGCTTCATGGCTTCATTCAAAGCTTCAAGTTTCAACCAACACTTAGATTCTACATGCCCAAGTCCGCCACATAAGCTACAGGTGTCATTTGACTTCTTCTTCTTTGTCTTGGAGGAAGACTCACCAAACTTGGAAGATGGAGGAAATGGTTTTGTTTTCTGCTGAGACTTGGAGGTAAACTCACCAGTTGGAGCAAAATCTTTCTTCTGCTTATACCGAGTCTTGTTCTTAGTTTTGGTGTTTTGAGCCACAAGAGCCTTATTGTTAGAGCCAAAAAAAGCATCTAATTGAGTAATCTTAGATTGTTCTCTGGTAAGACGCTCACAGAAAAGCTCAAAGGAAGGCATTTTAAACTCACTTCCTAGTGCATCCATAGTAGAATAAAATGCAGAAGAAAATACCTGATAAGGACCTTTTAGCTTGGATAAAATCAAGAAGATGCACTCTTTATCTGATTTACTTTTTCCGCACACTTTTAGCTGAGCCACTAATGCCCTAAATTTGGTGAGATAGTCTTCAACGGATGCATGCTCATCAGGTACTAGTGATGACAACTCCTCTTCCAATTGTAGGGCTCGAAATTCATTGATTTTTCCAAATAAGGAATCCAACTTGTCCCAACTTGCTTTCAGAGTTTTACAATCAACTATGTGGAACAACAAGCTATCCAACACATGTAAACCGATGAGGCCCATGGCTTCATCAAGTTTATTTTGATAGGCGAACCTCTCGATTTCCTTAGTGAACACAGGTTGAGCCCCGACCAACATCTGCCAGAGCGCTTTTGATTGCAACAACTGTTGCATCTTAAGTTTCCAAGTATGATAATTATGGGGAGTTAGGAGCTCAATAATCCTTAACTCCACCATTTACAATAAAGAGTACAATAAAACACATGATCTAGGTGTGGTATCTCAAAAGAGAATACAAAAAGAACACAGATTTGTGTCTGTGTAACTTCTAAATTATGTTGCAAATATAAAGAATGGAAGCTCGAGCTCAAAAGAAAGAGCTCTAAAACAAAATTTACGACAGTTTGTTTTTATGGATCATGACCCACAGTCTTTCCAGCTTCTGGATTCAATCTAAGCACATATCCACGATTTGATTTGAACTCACAGTTGTGCTTTGAAAGAATGGAACCCCACACCTTCCTCAATTTATTTCAGCAGACATTAATGAAGGAAGATTTCAACATCAAAGAATGCTTAGATCTGTTCTTTGGTCAAACTTTACCAACATCTTTATTCACCATTCAACCTCCACGTTGCCTCACTGGTCACCAAGTACATCCATTATGTGGAAGAAAAATGATCAGATGCCAAGGAATACAAGCCATAAGGGTCAAAGGATAACGTAGCAGCCATGGTCACGTCCCTCGCAACAGGATCCGCGTTGCAAGCCGCGACCACGCTTCTCCAACCAACAAAGCTCAACATCACGTGGACCTCCTCCTCCAAGCTATCGTCCTCGTCCTCGAACCTCTCAAGGGCCTTCGGATTCGAACCTGCAACCTCCGCGCGGGTCTCCTGCTCTCTGCGCCTTCGGACTCGGGCTTACAATAGCAACACCTGAAAAATGGCGTCACAGGAGAGCTCAAAAATGCAAGAGGAAGGGAGTGGACGACAAGTGCCGGAGGGGCCCATCCACTGTTTGAACAACTGCGGCTTCTTCGGGAGCGCGACCACCATTAACTTTTTCTCCAAGTGCTACAGAGAGATCAACGCCAAACATCCTCCGTCAACACGGTGATCAAGTGAAGAACAAATGACGCCGCCCTCAAATCGCTTTAATCAATATTGGGCAAGTATGATCTTGATCTTAGAAAACTTGCAAATCTCTCAAAAGAAAGGAGAAGGGGTTTGCAGAGCAGCTCTGATACCATGAAGATATTGAGAAAACACAATATCACAATATCACAGGTACAACAAGATAATTGCAAAGACCAATAACCTTCTACAAAGGAGAGAATGATCTATTAGATCTGTTTGCTGATTACATTGAAGAGCTCCTCTATTTATAATAGGATGAGAGGAGACAACATTGATGAAGGTAGATGAAGGTAGATGGATAACTCTCTCATGAAGTAATGAGACAAGTAGATGGATGGGATAAGTCAAAGAAGCACATGGTGATTATCCATAAACAGCCAAAAAAGACGACATGACATACCTATCTAAGTAAACTTATACATCAATAGACTTAACCCATCAACCATTGCTTTTACAAATCTTTTACCAATCTGAGAGGAGCTTAATTATTACTCTCCAAACACATCTTGATGCCATAAAGATGAGAGTGAATGTACACATGTATTTGAATCTCCAATTTGATTCTTGTTTACATAATAGGTTTCGAGGAAAAATATAGTGATGTAGTTGTATACAAATTTAATAATTTATTTAATTTAAAAATTTAATTATAAATAAATAAAATATAGTTGTTTTATATGAATTATAATTGTGTAAATTTTTATTAAAAATAAATGAAAAAAGTATAATTTTCATTTATATATAAACTTATAATAATTTAATTTTATTAAAAAAATATTATTTATATATAAATTAAAAATCAACATCTAATCTCACAAAGATAAAAAGAATTGCTCAAAAACAACAATATTATTCATTAGTCAATAAGAAAAAATAGCCAACAATATTATTCATTAGTCAATAAGAAAAAATAGCATTAGTGAATAAGAAAAAGCTAGCAGTAAGCCTATGAATTACATTAATATAGTAGCTTAGTATTAAAAACTAAAATGGACTAGGCAAACAATACATTTGTACAACTAAAATGGAGGATGCCAATTATACATATATACCAAAACTGAATAAATGCCTAGTTTCAAATAACAAGGAATCTTTATTAGTCCTTGCCTTTTGCTGCACGGACTATTAGAAATAGGTAGGCTGGACTTTTCTTGTAAATCGATGTATCCGTTAACTTTTAACCCAAGTTTTTCCTTTATATTTTCCTTTAAGACATATAAGACGCTTTGTCTCGTCCAATTAACATCTCAAGGCACTTTATCTCATCCAAACAATATTTTTTTTCTCTTATTTAGCCTCATATCGAGGCAAAGAGGCAAATGTTGAGTTTAAAACTTAGGAAATGATTCATGTATTTATTTTACTTCTCTTAAACTGGATTAATGTTAGATTTTATCGTGACATTAAATGTCTAAATTTTATTTTTTCTCTCTAATGTTTAGTGTATGGATGTTAATCGTCAAGTGTTCACCCTACATGGATGTTAATCACCAAGTGGTGTTTGAAGTCCACTTTGTAAACACATTTATATTTACTTGAAACCCCATTCTCATCTAGATCGTACTCCTTACTTAGCTATGCTTTGAGAGATACCCTGTAGTTTGGATGCAAGATCCTTCGACACCCTCTTGGATGCAGGGTCCTTCGACATCCTCTACGATTCCTTTGTCCAGCTGCGATTTGCATGCAATATCCCACGGGATAATAAAGTAAGGGGAACAATGGAGAAATGCAAATCTGTCCTCTGCAACTCGAAGTTTTTCTGCATCCCTTTTCCTATCCACTCTACCTTTTCCAAGATGTTCATCTTCCCACTACCCTTTGCATCGCTTTTCCTATCCACTCTACCTTTTCCAAGATGTTAATATTGCCACTACCCGCGTCCGCTAGAATTTAAAATTTAACTCGTTGTCACAATTTTTTTCCAAGATGCTCCTCTTTCAATTAACCACCTATATTAGAATATTTAACTCGTTGTCACAAACCAATTTTCTCTATTAAACCCCTTCTGCGCCCCCTTTCCAATCGTTGCGCCTCTACTGCAACCTTTGTCTACTCGAAAGGCCTTGATCTTTCATTTGTTGATTTCATCTACTCATAGGCTTTGCATGCAAAATCGTTCCAGTTTTGGGCTCATAATTCCCCCAACTTTATTCATCTAGTTGGCATAGATAAGTAGAGAATCTGTAAAAAGAACCATATGAAAAGAATGTTGCATTAAACTACCCAATATGAGGCATCCCAACATTTGACAGAATCTGTAAAAAGAACCATATGAAAAGAATGTTGCATTAAACTACCCAATATGAGGCATCCCAACATTTGACATCTGAACTAGGCCACTGCCTGCAACAATTGGAGCTTTGAAGCAAAAAAAAGAATTTGAAAATAGGTATTTTGTCTATTTTTTCATACTAATAAACTTTAAGCCTGCAATTTTTTTTCACTGAATGTTGTCAATGTCAATGCCTATAGATGAAAATGGGTACCCGAAACAATAGACAAAAAAATTCAAATGGGTACCCATGTCTCTTCCGTTGTACCAAATGGAAGCATATGCCGCCACTAATGAAGCTAGGGTATGAATGGACATGCAGGCGCCCAGGTACAGGTAAGGCTGTGGGGATTGCGTCCAGAACTTTCCCTTGTAGAGCTCGGAGGCAGAGCTCGGAGCCAGGGTATCGGAGAAGCAGGACACTAGTCGATGCCAGTGAAGGGGTTGTTCCTTCACTTCACTGTTTAGGGTTGCACATTGTTTCTTGGCAGAAACACAATTTTTGTGATTATGCATCCCATATATTATATGGAAGAGACCAAAAAAAATTGATTCAAGGAAAAAACTAAGTGTTAAACAAGAGTATTTACAAAACTTGAAAGCAGATTTGTAATCAATGGGATAATTCGTTTCAGGCATACCATGATTGGGATGTCAGTTGAATAAGGATACGTATTCTCTTCATAACTCATTTATCAACTTTACCTTAGTAATCAACTTTTCCTTCCTAACTGTAGAAGAGGCATTGTTATTTCACTGCAAATAACCTCTGTAACTGGATTTGAACTTGGAGAAATTTCAACTATTCCACTGTTTCTTTTGTTAACAGAGTCAAAGGATTAGCTGAATTGCTAGTCCAACCTTATTTTGATCCTATAGGCATCAAAATAACCCATACTCGATTCGAGATGCATGTTCATTCATTGTTGCTACGATGCCATATTTTGGATTATGTGTGCCTATTGTTCTTCGCCCTCCATCTATGTGCGATCAACCGGTTTCCAAGATGCATCTTTAAATATTTCTTAAACTCTAGGGGCCAAAGAGGAGAGCCAACTTAGTGATACACCAAAAGCTGAGTGGAACGTGGCTTGTATTCTGATAGCCAACTTAATGATACGACAGGAGTAGAGTGGAATGTGGCTTGCATTTTATTAGGATTTGACACTTCACTTGCATGCAAAATCCCAAGTAAACCTTAATTCCTTTGCCTTTACCCCACCTGGTTCGGTTTCGAGTAAGTGCTTTGGTGTGTTTCTTCCATTTGTATATGCACTCGAGGGGGTAAGGAATAGACATTCGTCTTTTTAAATGTCAACAATGATGTTGTGCAATATGATTGATCTTTTTGATGAGGTTCAACGATGATCTTGTGCAATAGATCTTTTTGATAAGGTTGGCCACTAGATGTAAATCCAGACTTGTTGCAACATGCCACATGTTTTAATTTCTGAATGATGCACGCCATTTCTGTTACTATACATATTTGTACAGAGGACCGCCCATTAGGAAAAATCGTATTCTTCAATACCTGATATGAAGATAGGGGGCATTGTCCCTGTATATTTGTATTTGGAATCTAGTCCCACCATTCATGGCAGGATTTTTTAATTGGTTTTATTCATTTTTGTCTTGAAGAGATCTATAAGTAAAAATGATATTATTTAATCCCTGATCCGAAAATAGGGGCATTGGGCTATCTGTTTGCATTGGAATCCAATCCCACCCAATTTGATCATGAGAACACCAGACCAAGAAGTCAATTCGTGATAAACCTAACACCAATGTGCCAACTGCTATTTGTATTATTGTTTTCTCTTGAAGAATAAAGTGTCACTAATATGGATATGTCCGAGAGCACTTCGACAGTGTGACCCATAAGACAGGAATGCAATTGCTGGAGAATAGAATAGTCGACACCTGATTCTTAGTCCTGATCCAATAGCTATTTAAAAATCCAAAAATCCCATTTTGGATATTTGGTTCTTTTCCACCTGGTCCTTAGCTACTTTTACCTATGTCTTTTCTAGTGTTGTTGATGTTGGGTATCGATCTGAATATGGATCACTAAAGCACCTATGCCTACGGTGATGGTTCTGAGTCAACTCCAACTGGGGATGGTTAACAAACATCATCAACTGGATCAATGCTTCTTGGAAAAAGTAATAATGCTTCCAAGCACGGGAGGCAGAATAAGACCGCTTATGAGCCAAATTTATTGCTCATAACTTCTTTGCATTTATGAAGGCATCCGTTAACATGTTTACTTTTTTACATTTACCTAAGAATACTTAAAAAATTACTATGAGCATATATAATTGACACTTTCAAATGATTAAGAATATAATTGACACGTTCAAATGATTAAAAATGATTAATATGTATGCATGCCACGTTTATATCACTCCACAGTTTTTATGTTAGAGCACCATTCGTTTTTTATCCCACGACCTCCACACATTACCTCCCACATTATGAACATTCCACGACTTGAACCGCCACAACTAATTAGATGTGAAATGCGTGGACGACCTCGCCAAGCCGGAGAAGAAGCTCAAGAGTTCCCACATCTCCGAATCGGCTGTAAAATCACCATATAATAATCAGGCCATTCGATCCTCAATATTCTCCGTAGGCTCAGCCGAATCCATTAAAATGCCCCGCAAGGCTTTTAATGGCCGCAAGAAAGGTAATCGTTTAATGGCCGCGAATTCGTACAGGGTACAACTATCGCCTCCAAAACAAATTTTATACGACTCATGGGCAACAAACAATATATAATTTGCAGATCCATTCCCAATAGCTAGTGCTGAATGCTGTACATAAGATTGTCATTTTAATAATTGCAAATTTAAATACCTGTAAATTTAAATGTAATTTCCATATAAGTGTGCATAAATTTAATATGGATCAAGAATCCACGGAAGTTCATGTTTTTGTTTCTGTTTCTGGGTGTGTTTCCTTTATTTACATACAGGGCACTTGAATTTTCCAATAAACTTTGCCTCTTCCATATTGACACCGACACAGTGTTGAATGTATTTTGTATAGACCGCGGAGATCTTCATTGCTTTTATCTTTTGCATCTTTTATATTTTTAACATTAAAGAATTGTATCTCAACTGTTTTTTTTTTAAATTGTATTTAAACTATTTTTTTGGATTTATACTATTCAGACCTTATAACCATCGCACATATTTTCCATACAAAATGCTATCAACATTAAAGTTTCAATTAAAAAATACATGCAATATCATTTTTGCAACGCAAACAGAGAATACAGTTGTAAATTATTATTATTAATGCTCTTATTATTGTTCTCATGTTTGCAAATCTTGATGACACATTAATTTGTCCAAATCTTGATAACTGAGCGAGCTTAAATGTTGGATAAGCTTAACTTTGTAGTTTTTTTACTATTTGCAGCAGATCCGTTTCAGCAAAAGCTCCAAAGCAGCAGTCCACAGCTCAAATCGCTATTTTTTATAACGGAATGGTGAATGTTTACGATGTGCCGGCCGAGAAGGTATTATTTTGATCCGAGCATCAAATTTCATGTATTTTTTTTTTTTGCTAAAACGAGTCCATCTTTAGTCCTTTTGACGTTATTTAAGTTTGTATTTTAATATGTTATTTAATATGTTAATTAAGGTTTAATTCTAAATAATATAAGGCAAAAGAGAATTAAGGTTTATTTGCAAATGAAATATGCCTTTCGGGATTTATCAGCTACAATTATGTAGTTGTAATAGTATTTACAACTAATGATCTCCTGACATAATATTTTATTAAAAATAAAAATAAAATAATAAAAATTCATATAACATTATAAAATATTCATTAGATTTACAACTGCTTGTTATTTATCAGTTGATTGTGTATGCAGATCAGTGATTTGTACGTTGTTGTCTAATAATATTAGTAACTGTGTTTTCCTACCATGTTATTACAGCTGCTTTTATTACAAATGCTTGTTATTTATCCGTTGATTGTGTATGCAGATCAGTGATTTGTATGCTGTTGTCTAATAATATTAGTAATTGTGTTTTCCTACCATGTTAGTGTTCATAAACTCTTAGAATGTTAGTGTTCATAAACTCTTAGAATAAACACAGTAGTAACCAAAACATATCCTAAACATGGAAAAGAGAAACAACAAAAAAATACATTGACACTACTAATACCCAGGAAATCAGAGCAGCCAAAAAAAAAAAAAAAACGACATTGACACTACTAAAACCCGGGCACTCAGAGAAGCCAAGCTAAGCCTTGTGTCTAATTTCCTGGGTGGCTTGAAGTTGCAGTGTCTAATTTCCTGTGTGACTTGAAGTTGCAACAATCCTTGTGTCTGATTTCCTATTGCCTCTCGTTTCTCTTTCCCCAAAAAGGCAGGGGCGTGTTGCTCTGCAGCTCCCCATGTTTGGTGTAATAATCTTTGAAACTTTTTTTACAAATCCTTAAAGCTCATCACACATGAATATGAATATCCAAATATTGGACCATACTACCGAAAACTAATCTCACTACGCTACCATTCCAAACAGAAATAAAATAAAATCATAACATGACTAATCATGTCCATGCATCTACAAGGCCTTGCACGGGAATTAATCTTGCCAGTGTTGAACTGTCAAGCTTAAGAAAGCAATATTAAAAAAAGCAATATCAATATCAACCAGTGTTGAACTGTCAAGCTTAAGAAAGCAATTTGAAGTGTCAAGATTTAAAATCACAGCATGTATCTTATTGATGTGAAGTTGTGAACTGTCAAGCTCAAGAAAGCATGTTATTAAATTTTGGCTTAAAATATAAAACAAAACATCTCATGTGTTGACATTTCTTCGAAATATTTTTTATGCGATGTGGTACACTATGCAGCTATCTTACTTGTTTATGATATCGACATGTCTTATCTCAGTATCTATTCTTATCTTATTCATAAGATTATAAATCCTCTCAACCCCACAAATTTGACTTCACATATTTTTCCAGTTCTATAATCTTTAAATACCTTACAAAATAATATTTCTTGTCACATTGAGTCGAGAATCTTCCTTCACAATACCAATAATGCACCACTCAATTCAAATGGTGCTTAGCTATGGTGAATACTAATAGTTCATATGTTAGTTATCATCTCTTTCCATCTAATTATGAATTTAACACCATGAGAAAATAATGGAAAGGAAATAATGAAAAGATCATTTTAAATTTTCATTCACTTCAAACAAAAATAATGGAAACAATGGAAAATAATGAAAATAATCCTTTTAAAATTCTCATCTTGGCTATTAAAAGGTTTGGGTGAAGTGGAAAAAAATTAAAAAAAATATTAATTATAATAATATTTTTTAAAATTAAATAATTATAAAAAATTTAATAAAATAAATCATCATAATTTTATTTTAACTTTGAAACATTTAATTTAAATTTCAAACCAACACAAATAATAATACTTAATTTAACCTTTAGTGACAAGTAAATAAACAAATGGAACATAAATGATGATCCTTAATTTAACTTTATAAAAAACACAAATAATAATGCTTAATTTAACTTTTAGTGACAAGTAAATAAACAAATGGAACATAAACGATGATCCTTAATTTAACCTTATAAAGTAATAGATAGTGACAAGTAAATAATTGAGACCAATATTACATAGAAATCTAAAGCCACTAAAAAGATTTCAAAAGATAGAGCCACAGTACGATCTGGCAGAGAAGGGGCATTTGTGGACTTCAACGACATATTGTACGCCAACTGTCAATTTCTCTAGAAGTAGGAGTTAATTTCATCGACGTTCGCCTTGTAGCAGGGTTTGCAACAATGAGGATTATTTATTGATTCTCTCGAGGATAAGTTGGCCTTCTTTCCAGCCATCATCCACTGGTGTTTACGCCAACAAAAGTAATGTTTCTCCTTTGGGGCCGAACACGTCTTTTTTTGGCTTCTTTTAGCTTGTCGTCTTCATTTCATTTACAGTTATATCTCATTGTCTTTTGGCTTCTTGTAGCTCGTATTATTAATTTGTAGCTATATCTCATTTCAATGGCCTCCTCTTTCAAAACCCATATGGATTTTGTGTGTGTGAATTGAGATTGATCCTCTATGCATTAGAATGTGTGTTGCTTTTTCTAGTTTGATTATGGTATTGGGTGGGCGGAAGAGAATGAGTTTATGTATATTTTTTTGATGTTTTAAATTTAATTTTTGAGAATTTCACACTGCTAACACCAACAATCATCAACAAGAGTGAAACATCATGTGGCAGACAAGCATGTAGGGATGATCGTGAGGTTATCCACAATTGTTAATCTGTTTATAAGCATAGGAGTTAATCCCCTCTTGGAAAGGGGCAATCGGATTCTGGAAATGCAATCAACAATAGAAAAGAGGGCCCAACAATCAATAATAGGATGAAAGTATTAGCTTGCTCGTTTGGGCTTGACATTTCCCCCATTCATTCATTCTTTTACTCTTCTCACAGTCTTCATCATTTCATGTGTATTGTCCGACTTGTAGTCACAATTATAGCAATCCTTATCTTGTTGTTCTTCCATAGGTATAGTTTCTCTTGGAACATATTATCATCTAAGAAATATATATGCAAGATATGTACAGAAAAACATGGTATGTACAAGAACTATGAAGAGTATTGTTACCTTGTCGAAGAAGAAGAAGTTTGTTTCATCCTGCTTAGTCTTCTTTGAAGGTTCCTTTTCTTCGGAAACCAATGCTTCATGTGTCTCCTTCCTTTTATTTATCTCGAGTCAATGATTCTTGTAGTTTCCATATTTACGACAATTGAAGCATTGTATTTCTGACATATATTTTTCTTGATTTGGCTTCTTCCTTGAGACAAACTTCCTTTTGTTTCTGAAATTCTTGAGTCTTGCTGTGAAGGCTTGATCATTATATTTCTTTTGGGGTTTCTCTTTTTCATTGATCCTTGATTCTTCTTGTGCACAAAAATTCCAAAGTTCTTCAAATGTAGGATACTCCTTCGTTGTGTTCATGCTTGCGACAAATGCATCCCATGTCTTGGGAAGACCATTGAGTACTATATTTACCAGTTCCTTCTCTGAGATGATCTCTTCAATAGCTTGTAGTTCATATCTTAACTGAGAGATCCTCACAAGGTATGATGTTATGATGTCATCATCATTCATCTTCATGTCACGTAGCTCATTCTTCAAACTCATTACTTGTCCAATGTTTCTGACTGAGAAGAGGTTTGTTAGGGCATCGTACATCTTCTTAGACGAATCAAGATTGGAGATGTAGGGTATCAAGTGGCATTTTATAGAATCCACTATGATACTCATGGCATTGATGTCGTTGTCTTTGAACTTCTCCATAACTGCAATGTTATGTGGTTCCTTCTCTTTTCCTTCTTCAAACTCTAGCTCCACAAACTTTCCTTTCACGATACCCAACACTTTATTATTTGCAAGGATGAGATCAATCCTTGTCCTCCATGCTCTGGAGTTTGAAGCCCCTTATAACTTGTTTTATGACTCCATAGAGTAATTCATGGTTGCTCTGACTTGGTCAACCCTATATTTGACCAAAAACTCAAACTTGACGTCGTAGCTTGCTTAGAGTACCAGGAGGTGTGCTAGGCTAGGGTGCACTAGTCTATCCAGAAATTAATTCAATCCCTATGAGATTAACATAGGCTCACATAACTTCCACTTTGTTTAGCTATGCAAACAAAGTATTACATTTTTTTTGTGTGAATATGTAAGTGTGGTATAGGTTAAAGGATCACAATCCTTCTTATTATATATAGATATATTATTTTTTATTTGATATTTTTAAAAATATTTTTTATAGATATATGTGTATTAATGTTAATATTTAGAATTTAAAATTTTAGAATTTATATATTTATAATCCTTCTTATTATGATGATGATGATTAATGCGTCTACGACCAAATTTGTCTATAGAACCTTAATAGGGTAAGTGATTACTTGTTATTCTCTAGAATTTTGTTTTTGTTCTCGAAAAGCATTAAGAGAAGCTTTCCAAGATCACCATGTGTTTGTTGAGTTAAGAGGTTAGGAAGGTTGGTAGTGTGAAAAATATTTTGAAAATGCGATCTAATATGGTTATAGGCTAGACAATCTAAGAGAAAGTGATTTTCATCTTCAACCTTATTATTGTTACAAAGGTGGAGATCATCGAGACGACTTCCTTATTAAAAAAGAAACAAGCTCGAGCTCGTGGAGACGACTTCCTTATTACAAAAGGAAGACATGGCTCCCAGGTTGGGAGGGAGCACTGATGTGTTATTGATTTATGGAGAGTCATTTTTCAAGTTCGAAAAATGGTCCAGAATGACCAGTTCCTTTTCAATTCGGAAAGTGGTTTGAGATTTCTAACAGATGGGCATTTTCTAGTTTAGAAAATGGTCAAGATCGGATGGTAATTTTTGTAATGAAAATGGTTCGATGGATTGTTGATGTACCATAGACATCGATTCCCCTTGTGTCCAGTGTGGGGGAATGGTCTAGGACAATCTTTCTTCTTGATGGTCACTCTCAGTAGTGGTCAAGAAGACTGGTTCACCTCGCCAAACAATCATTCTTTCAATGCTCATAGTTGTGAGAATTTTTGAAGAATGGTTTGTTTTAGAGGTTGGTGCAGGACAATCATTTCCTTAGGAAATAGTTCGGACAATCATTCCCTAGGGAAGATTCATTCTCTCCAGGTTGCACTTTGTTTAGTGTCAGAGGAATGGTCCAGATAGGTGAATGGTCCAAGTTCAACAATTAGGGACATGCATTCCCTAGGGCAGACTCATTCTCTCTAAGTTGCACTTTGTTTAGTGCCGGAGGAATGGCCTAGATAGGTGAATGGTCTAGGCTCAGAAATCAGGACAATTATTCTTCCTTACCTGAGAAGAATAGTCTAGATATCCCATCGTTGATGTTTTAATCTCTGAGGGCAGATGTTCTTCCATATCTCACAGATGTGAGTGGAAGAATGGCCCAGATGACATAGTTATATTATGATATTGTTTCTATGCAGGTTGATATTAGATGATATGATTTCCATGGAGACTGTATGTCCCTGGACAATAGATGTATGTTACTGTGGTGGATGTGCTCCATTAATTGTGACTATATGTCACTAAACAAGTAGTTGTGTGATATTTGGTGTGGTAGTGTACCACTGGATTGTAGTTGTGTACTACTATGGATAGACACAGTTGTCTTCTATTGAATGACATTGTTTCGACTGCTTTGTACACTATCAGTAGTGTTGAAAATGATTATACGCTAGATGGATGATCAGTGTATTGATGAACAAAGATTCTCAAAACAAAAAATGGTCGAGGACATTTATTCTTCTAGGACATATGCCCGAATTAGAAGAATGGTTTTTGTATCACTCCTTGGAGTGAGTGACTTATTCAACATCATGTCTGATTACTCAAATGGATTATGGTTTTGATAGATGATGTAGTTCATGTTGCCAGATGACACTGATAGTGATGATGGTGTTCATGATCTAATCACGATATAGTCTGTACGACTAAGATGATGCTACCTATTCAATGGTATGTTTGTGCTCAAGACCAATGTCTTCAATACCTCCCTAGCTGGGAGGGATTGTTGATATTCTAGTAGCCTCGGGAGGTATTTACTTCCACGTGTAAACCTAACGAGAATAGAATATTTCGGGAAGCAAGAAGAAACCCTAAATAATTGGTTAAGAAACCTAAAAGACAAGTCGGCTCAAGAGAATGATTTGTATTAGATTATTAGTCTCCATGAGAAGAAGTCGTCTAAAGGAAATATTATATACTAAGTAATTAGCACCTCTAATGAGAAATCGGCCCAGGAAGTTTGGAAGAAACAGTATAAATATAGGAGGCGAGTCTTCATTTTGTCTAGAATTCTCAGAACTGCAGAAGTACACTTGTGCACACTGCTATTGAACAGCTTGTGCGCAAGTCGTGGGAGCAACAGTTGCCAGCATTTATGCAATATGTATTTTTGGTTTTCCTTGAAGAGAGGTGCACCACCTTTGTTTGGCTATTAATCCTAGGGTTTGCTTCTAGAATGATTCTTTGTCAAGGTTAAGGTGCTTGGGGGTGGCTTCGACCTATGGTTGGGTAAAAATATTGCTATATTGTCTATGGTTAAAGGATCACATCCATTACTTTATACCAGGTGTGAAAGCTCTCATATCTTATAGTAGTATTATCAGGTGATGCCCAAAATGTGCCATAGAGAAGAGGGATGTAGAGACTTCTCTCTTTCGAATCATTTCTTCAATAAGGAGTTTATAAGAACTTATTTCTTTCATTATGTGAAAAGGTAGGTCTAACCGATGGCCCACA
>ML778745.1:647764-683666 GCA_009831015.1 Picea engelmannii
AGGCTACATGGGAAATGGAGGATGCCATGAGACAGGCATATCCGATTTTGTTTACTTCTGTACATGTAATTCATGTTAGTAGCTAAGAACATCGAGGACGATGTTCCTTTTAAGGGGGAGGGAATTGTAACACCCTGTTTCCCTCAGATTGTAAATATAACTGGACTGGCCAAGGACTATGGCAAACTCATAAGTATGAATATGTGATGTAAACGGACCTGCAGGAAGAGGTCAATGAATGTGAATAACATTTTGAATTTATTGCAGGATTGCTGAGAGGGGATGTGCAGAAAAGAGACCACGATGGCGGTGGAAGGCACCTGAAAAGGTGGCATTAACTTCCACCCTGAATGAATATCGTATTTGGACTCCACTAGGCGGGCAGCTTGATGAGGGATGGGATGGTGAACCGCCCATCCGTAGAGCCATTAGGCCTGATCAGCGCGAGGGTAATCGTGCCACATGCAACCTCGCGAGAGGATAAGGCATATGGCAAAAGCAATGGAAGGGGGCAGACGCGAGGGGAACTCTGGCAAAATTCTTACGCAGAGTGAGTGATATCAGAGAGGAAGGATCGCAACCTTCGCTCCTGGTCACTAGCAGACAGAGAGACGCAGTCTCAGAGCATCGTGGTCTCAGCTCGAGGGTGGCTAGTGGTAAATCTGCTGGGATTCTCTATGCCTACAGTTGGGTGGAGACGAGCACCCCTCTCAGCAGTTGCACCCACTTCTGGTGTTATTTCTGATAAGTATTTTATGTATTACATCTTGAAAATTCATATACTGATATACTTATACTCACAACACTGTGAAATTGTGAACAATTTTAGTGTAAGAATGTTTGTGTAGTGTTTTGTTAGTAATTAATGGGCATATGCTTGTAATAGAGGAAGACATGCATGACTTATGACGATAAAAATGAATCTAATCATGCCCAGTCGTTCTCAGGAAGCTGTTTTCCCCTTATCTACTTCCGAAAATTCCCCGGTAGGGATCCCTTCACAGAGATTCCCTCCTTAGAAAAGTTCACCAAGAACCCAGAAGAGGGACTTGATCGCGCAGATATTATTAACCCTATACGAGGACGGACGACCCTCTTAAGGTTCCGAGATAGTAATATTGTGAGATGTAACGAGTCGACGGATGAGATCTTGTCGGAGGACCCATAGCCATTCACAACCATTAGATCATCGTGAGCAACGAGAAATCGGGATCGTAGATCCCAAGACCCAAAAGAAACATTTGAACCAATGATCTTCCCACATCCACGAAGTGGTGGAAGATGCACATGATGGGACAATCCGAGCTGTCGGATCGAGTTAATATACTCGGAGTCTAGTCTCCGGAGTGTGCGCAGGAAGAGCAAATCTAGACCGTTAGATCTCGGTCCAATTACCCGTCAGCCATCCATTCTAAGGAGACAGGTGTCTGAAACCTGTAGAGAGTCGGGACATTCAACAGCAGAATATCGGTGTTCCTGAGGCTGTGAGAATGGGGGCGTCAAAAGTCTCGAAAGCCCGGAGGAATCAGAACCGTCCATTTGGAAGGACACGTGGCAATGATCGAGCACCACCGGGAAAAGTCCCTCCTGGGAGGCCCTCTATCGGCATATCAGAGAATCGGGGTTTGCGAGAGCAAAGAAATCTTGCCGCTTGGAATCGCGATCCGCGATATCCCGACAAGATCAGGATCTTCTATCGTGGGGGGGGCGCGTGTCAGGAGATCCCGGAAGTCGGGAGTCGGAGAATCAGAGTTTTCGAGCACAAAGAAACCTTGACATATGGAATCGCGATACGCGATTTCCTGACATGATCTGAACCATTCATTTTGGAGGATGCGTGTCAGGAGATCCAAAGAAGTCGAGCATCGGGGAATCGAGGTTTGCGAGAGCAAGGAAATCTTGCCGCTTGGAATCACGATACGCGATTTTCCGACACGATCTGAACCGTTCATTTTGGAGGACGTATGTCAGTAGATCCAGAAGTGTCGGAGCTCAGAGCATTGGGGATTTCGAAGGGAAGAAACCCTCGTAGTTGAAATTGCAATGCGTGAAATCCCGATAGGAGAGATGTGTGGGCCACAGCGGGAGATAGTGGAGGACAGGTGTTACCATATCGGGGTTCGGGACTTGGAGAGTTCCGTGAACTAGTGTAACGGGAATCATGATTTCCCGATTTGTCACAGGAGTGTGGGTCACAGTGGAGGACAGGTGTCGTGCGCATTTCTGTATCGGAATATCGGGAGTCGAGGATCCATGAGGTAAGTTGCATTCGACAGTGAAAACCCCAAAATCCCGATGGGAAGTTACACGGCTGCAGTCATATGGTAAGTGGTCACATGGACCATAGTATAGCCAAGAGGGCTAGCCAGTGTAAAGGCCCGTCAGGAGTCAGAGGATCGAGAGTCCAGGGGACTTGCGCATCATGACACTGAAAGGCACGAAATCCCAACAGGATTGAAGGTTGTGGTCTTGTGAAGGTTGTGGTCACATTGACCAGGGATCGGCATATCGGGGATCAGAGAATCGCGAGTTCTAAGGACTCGTGAATTACGATATTGGAAACCCCGAAACTTCGATAGGAGTAGCCTCAAAAAGAGGTAAGGCCACGGTCACAGAGGCAGCGGACCACAGGCTTGGCCTGGAGGGCTAATGCGTGAGGAGCGCATCGGGAATTCAAAGGATCGCGAGTCTTGGGGGTGAATGAATTTCGATATTAGAAACTCCGTAGCCCCGATGGGAGTTATGACCATGGTCATATAGAGGAGGCCATGCAACCAAGAGCTTAGCCTAGGAGGCTAACTGGCATTTAAGCGAGTCGGAATGGTTGAAAACAGAAATACCAATGGAAAGGGACATAAGACCACGGTTATGTACAGAGAGTTGGGTAGTTAAATTGAAGACCTATGACTCAGGGATTGGCATTTTGCTTCTACACGCTCCAGGGATTCTCATTATTGAGAAATCAACCGAATTTTTTTGATTTATGGTAGTGGGTATGTTACATCCCAACTAGCATCTTCAACTGGATGTCCCTTCCATTTGACCAAGTATTTGAAATACTCTTTTCTCTTGGTCTTTTTGCTAATCCTCTTGTCAATTATGATTTTCATCTGTGTCTTTTCAGATACAGTCATTTGTTTTTTCCATTGAATCTCTTTATGTTCCTTCTCTTCTCCTTCAGCTCTGTAGGGGTACAAATCTGCAACGTTGAATATTGGTAAGATTCCGATCCCATCGGGTAATTCAATCTCATATGTGTTTGCCCCAAATTTATTTATGACCTTGCACGGTCTAATATTTTTCATCTTCAGTTTGTTATATGCTCCCCTTGGGAACCTTTCCTTCCTTAGATGCGCAAGAATCAGATCACCAACTTCAAATTGAAGTTCTCTCCTATGTTGATCTGCTCTCCGCTTGTATTGTTGACTTGAACTCTACAATCGCTCCTTGACTCGGCTGTGAAGCTCCTTCATTCCTTCTGTAAATTCTTCTGCACTAGCACTCCTGAATTCAGCTTGTTCTGAATCTTTCAATTCAAAAACGCCCCTTGGCTGCATTCCATGTACAATCTGGAATGGACTCTGCCCTGTGCTTCTGCTAAGCGAATCATTATAAGAAAAGTTTTCCTATGGCAGAATGTGATCCCACTGACTGTGGTGTTCAGTCACTAAGCTTCTTAACAAATCTCCCAAGATTCTATTCCTGACCTTTGTCTGTCCATCCGTTTGAGGATGATATGTTGAGCTAAAAGACAAACTTGTCCCCAACTTTTTCCATAAGGTCCTCCAGAAATGTCCAACGAACTTGGTATCCCTATCAGAAACGATACTCCTTGGCAAGCCGTGAAGTCTGACGACTTCCTTGAAAAATAGGTTCGCAATATGAGCTGTGTTGTTGGTTTTCTGGCATGGTATGAAATGTGCCATCTTTGAAAATTTGTTGAGTACCACAAAGATTGAATCACATCCTCTTTGTGTTCTTGGCAGTCCCAATATAAAATCCATGCTCACTGCGTCCCACGACCTTTCTGGTATGGATAATGGCCGATATAATCTCATGTTCTGCCTTTTCCCTTTTCTATGCTGACAAATCCTACATCTGTCCACAAATTTCTTAACATCTGTCCTCATCCCTGGCCAAAAATATGAGTCATTCAACTTTGAGAATGTCTTATCATGACCAAAGTGTCTAACCAATCCTCCACTGTGTTTTTCCTTCAGCAGGTTCTCCCTCATGGAGCATTTTGGAATACATAATTGATTTCCCCGGAATAATAACCCATCCTGGATCATATACTCGGTCCATTGGCTTCTATCCCTAAGAAATGGATTCTCAGATGTCTCATATGCCTCCTTAAAATATGGGTTATCCCTATACATTTCTTTGAGGTTATCAAAACCCAAAGTCTTGACTTTGAATTCCGGCATAAGCAAGCATTTCCTGCTCAAAGCATTAGCAACTTTGTTAGCAGTTCTAGAAATATGCTTAATCACAAAAGTAAAATTTTGCATGAATTCAACCCATTTAACATGTTTTTGGTTCAACTTCTCCTGTTGAGTCACAAATTGTAAAGCATGATTATCACTGTACAAAAAAAACTCTTTAGGAACCAAATAATGTCTCCATTTTTTCAGTGCTTGTATGACTGCACAAAATTCTTTGTCATATGTTGAGTACTTCATCTTCGCTTCATTTAGTTTTGCACTGAAGTATGTGATTAGCCTGTCATCTTGGCTCAAGAATGCTCCAATTGCAAATCCACTCACGTCACACTTGACCTGGAATGTCTTGCTAAAATCTGGAAAAACCAGAATTGGTTGCTCCGTGATCTTCTTCTTCAGCAGATTGAAACTCTTCTTTGCTTCTTCTGTCTAGTGAAAAGACTTATGTCTTTTATTCACCGTATCCATCATTGGTGCGCTGATTCCACTAAAGTTTCAGATGAATTTCCTGTAGAAACTTGCCAAACCATGGAGGCTTCGAACTTCAAACACACTCTTCGGCGATGGCCAATTCTTAATTGCATCTACCTTTTCTTGATCCATCTTCAACTCATTTGTAGAGATAAAAAAACCCAAATAAATGAGTTATGTCCTCATAAAGGACAATTTCTTCATATTTATCAACAATTTCTCTTGCTGTAATATTCTCATTACTACAGCTAAATTCTTCAAGTGCTCTGCTTCTATCTTGCTGAAAATTAATATATCATCAAGAGATACAATGACGAATTTCCCTATGAACTCCTTTAGGACTTCCTTAATCAATCTCATGAAAGTATTGGGCCCATTCATTAAGCCAAATGGAATGACAAGTCATTCGTACAACCTCTCATTCGTCTTGAATGTTGTCTTCCATTCATCACCTTCTCTCATTCTAATCTAATGATATCTGCTTTTCAAATCAATCTTTGAAAAAAAATCTTGCTCCACTCAAGCAATCCATCAAGTCATCCATCCCTTGTAATGGAAATCTATATCTGATGGTAATCTTATTGTTCACCCTTGAGTCTGTACACATTCTCCAGCCTCCATCTTTCTTTGGGCTGAGCATTGTCGGAACAACGCATGGACTCAAGCTTTCTCTAATCAATCCCTTGTCCATTAAGTCTTGGACCTGTCTCTTAACTTCTTCATTTTCCTACGGCGTCAACCTATACATGGATTTATTTGGTAAACTGGCTCCAGGTATAAGGTCGATATCATGGCTTATACTTCATATAGGTGGCAAGGAACAGGGTAGTTCGTCCACTACTATATCAACAAATTCTCCCAGCAATTCTTGGATTTTTTCTGGTAAATCATTTATTCTCGTACTGGTCAAAACAATTTTGGGCTTCCTGACCACAATAAATTGTGTGTCTTCCTTCTTCTTAACCTCCTTAAGAAGTTCCTTCCCACTCATGAGAAGTATAGTGTTTCTCATCTCTATTTTCACCTCTTGGTTTTTAATCGGTAGCAACATGTGTGTCCTCCCATTCTTCTCCAGGGGTGTACGTGTTCTTTCTCCCATCATGAATCACGTTCCTTTCATATTGCCACAGTCTACCCAGCAATATATGACAAACATCCATGGGAATGACATCACATAATATTTCATCTTTATATCCTCCTATTTTAAATTCAACTAAACACTGTTTAGTGACATTTACCTGATATTCTTTTTGGAGCCATGAAACTCTATATGGGCTTGGATGTACAACAATTTCCATCTCCATATTTTCTACCATCTCTATAGATATGAGATTGTCTGTGCTACCACTATCCACTATGACCTTGCATACCTTGTATTTAGTTTTGCATGCAGTCCGAAACAGACTGTTTCTTTGGGCTGGGTTCTCTGCCTCCTTCTCTGGCTTCAAGAGAACTTTCCTCATCATCAAAGATCTTCCGCCCTTAGCATCTTCTGCCTCAACATTTTGTACTTGAGCTTCGGCAATGTGAGTTTCACCACCATCTTTTTTCTTATCTGGACACTCATAGAATTTATGCCCAATATTTCCACAGACACAGCATTTTACTTCACCACCTCTACCTCTTCCTCTTCCTCTAGCTCGAGGAAAAGTAGTTCTATCAGCATACTGCCCTCTCTATGATCTTCCTCCTCTCTCATGTTGAGTTTGAGGTTTCTTCCCCTCTTCTTTATATTTCTGAGTTCTGTCTTGGGAAATTGTTTTGCCTCTGGCTTGACTTCTACCTCGACCTCTTTGACCTTGCTTCCAGCTCATCTTCTCTTCGGATTTCAGAGCTATCTGATAAGCATCTTCCACATTTAGAATGGTCATGATGCTCATCTCATCTTGAATGTCATACCGCAGACCATTCATATATCTGGCAACTTTTTCATCATCGCTTTCCTGATGACCTGCTCTGATGTTTATCTTGTAGAACTCTTCAGTGTGTTCTTTCACTGACATCAGCTTCTATCTCAAATTTTGCATCCTCTGGAACAAAGTGATTTGATAATCCTTGGGTATAAATTTGTCTTTCATCTTTGCAACCATTCTATCACAACTTTTTATTTTCTGCTTTCCCTTGCATCATCTGTTAGCCTCCAGTTCATCCCACCATAGTGTTGCTTTCCCTTTAAGTCTGGTAACGACATGTTTGACCTTCTTATCTTTCTCAATATCCTCATAGTCGAAGCACTTGTCTAGAGCTCTAATCTAGTCTAGAAACTCTTCAACATCCAAGTTTCCCTCATACACTAGAATGTCCATTTTTTATCTGGCACCTATCCTTCCAATAGCCCTGAATAGGCATTCATCTGCAACATCTTCGACTGCAACTTCTCCTTCTTCTTTTATAGCTTCATTTTCACTTTCATCTTCGCAGCTTCACTGATATCCCCAGCGTCAACTGTGCGCCTCTGTGCTGTCTCTATGGCATCAAGCCTGGCATGTAATTCACACATTTCTCTCTCTCTTGTTGGATCAGGCATTGGCATTGGCCTGTGTCTTCTTCTCGGCGGAATGGCTGTAAAATGTTCCTCTTTTCTCTACTACAGAAAGCAAAGAACTTGTTCTAGGATCTGATACCAAATGATGCAGACCTCCCCCGATCCTCAAGTTGAGAACCGTGCAGGATCGTTTTAAATCTGCCCCTGAGTCAAATTGATTTTTAGATTCCTCCACAGGGAATCCCACACACACATAACAGTGTTTTCCACAGGTCCTAACAGGTATGCTCGCATGATCAAACACAAGGCATCAACCCAAATCTCCTGACCAACAATATGATCGCACCCTTTGTCGAATTGGGACTTCGGGTTTCGCGATATCGTGATTCTTGCTGTCAAGTTTCTCGGCTTTACAACCCACCTAAACCCAAAATGTTGAAACACCGAAATCTTTGGCCGCATCCTCCTCCATAGTTGTGTCACGTTTCGCGACTTCGGGAATTCTGGAGCAAAGAATCCCGACCTCTTGTCTTCGAAACTGTCGAAATGCCGAACCCGGATGTGTTCAACAAAGGTTTCGGACTTCACGATTTCGCGAATCCGATTGCAAGACTCCCAGTCCTTCAACCTTCAAAACCCCGAAATGGTAAATGAGGATTGACTCCACCTATTGACGAAAACACGCCACCTATCTTCCCCACTGTACTCTGTTTCCCATGGGGATTCTTGCCACCTGTCCACTCAAACTCTCTGGCTTTCATAACTTGAATAACCCTTTGACAGTCGTTCCTCTATCACCTCAAAATGCCGAACTTCGAAATGGCGCCTTCCACGAGATCAACAACTATAAGCCTTTGTTTGATTCGATGACCCACGTTATTTTTGACTTCTGGGTACTGGGAGTTCGTAACTCTCGATCCCAAAATGATTCCTCCTCTGCTTCCCGACACCTGAAGTGCCAAAATCCTGAAATTCCATGCCAAAATCCTGTCGCGACTCGCGACTTCGAGATTTTCAATGCTAAGCGCCCCGACTCCTTGTCGTCAGGACCCCCAAAATGCCAAACTCCAAAATTCCAAAGCGCTGAAAATTCTACGTCTCTTCTTCACACATGATAATCCATTTTGCGATTTGGAATTTTGAGTGACCAAGGGATTTGTCTTGCACTCTGGACTTACAAACCCCAATTTGCCGAAATGATCTTGACGGCTTGATGGTCACGATGAACGGTCAACGTTGAATCTTGAAACCAATGTAATGGGTTCATCACACCCTTATCCACCATGCAACTCCTCTGGATCCTACGGTCCTCACAACTTCGCGAGTTCTCCTAGAAGAATTCTGACTGCCCGATTTACTCCTTAATGATTTCTCTGGCCAAACGGATTTGGCGTCCTTCCACTGAACTTAACTTATGCGCGATAATTTCTCTCCCTGTCTTCCTTTGAACTCTTCAAAGGTACTAACCCTCTTGAGCTTTCACTTATGAACCTAAGTCTCCAAGAGGAATTCTTCTCAAACTCCTTGCGACAATCTTTCAAATAACCTCTAGTTATTTGAGTCCTTGACTCTGTGCACTCTTTGCAGCAACAATCCTTCCACCTTCCTTCTGGATCTATAAAATCCAAGGCTTCAACTGTCTTATGCACACCTTGCACAGCTTTGTGCTTCACCTACACTTCTGTGAGAAATGAGAACAACGGTATCTCTTCTAAGCTTTCTGAGATAAAACTTAGACTCTTATCAACGCACACCTTGTGGACGTTTCACTGTACTCCTTGCAGGAAATCTCAGGATGAGAAACAATTGAAACTCATTCTTATCCTCTCTCAGACTTCATATACTTAACATGAAATCACACATAACAAAACATTGAAACAAATGTATAATAGAGCGAATAAAACAACTGTAAGCATACCATTCAACAAAGGTAAACAATAAGCATCATAACACCATGAAAATTGAGTCAAAGCTTCATATATTAACTCAAGTTCTCATGTACATGGGTTCTCCTCTACATCTCTCTGCTACAACTCAAATTCTTATGAAATCTATCTTCTTCTGTTCTAATGATACAATAATACAAGGGTGAGGGTGTCTATATCCGTTTTCCCTCCTACTCTCTAAACTGTTTAATCTATGAATTCAAATCTACCTACTTTCATTAATTACGTATAAATGCCTTTACATACTACATATGAGAGAAATCGCTCAAGATCTATTTACAATATCTAAGATATAAATGTAAGTACGCTTTCCCCAACTATCACATTAATATCCGCTTCATTAATTTTTCAAAAACATTTCAAAATGTGTAAAATGTGTGCTTCACTTCTTCCAGCTGTCTTCCGCCTTATGCTTGCTTGGATGGCTTCTTACGATGCTCCTACATCATTATCTCTCTTATAAAACTGCTGGGAGAGGGGAGATAATTGTGATCAAACCCCCGATGGAACGGACAGAATTCAGAGCTCGAGGACCCTAGTTGACTTCTTAGAAAGGAATGCCTACCTATGAAGGGGGAGCGAAGCCAATTTGGAATTCATCTAATTGTGTTAATGCAACATTTCAATAGGGACAACCATACCACCCACCCAACCCCGCAGAGGGAATCATGTGTCAGAACGTGATCCTCATCTTGCGTTAATCCACAAAAGCAACATGGTATAAATGCAGAGCGCTCAGGTATGGATAGATGTGGGCTTAGCGAGTCATAACTCTCGTCGTCTGGTACTTGTGAACATCCTCAACAACGACGACCACAAGTTTCTCTTCTTTGGAAGGATAGACGACTTGCACATACCTTCAGGCGCTATGCGAAACACACCATATGCATTAGAGACTCTGAAGTTGATAAATCCATCAGAACATTCAACCACGAGACCGAGCATGATAGATTTCACAATCGGTGTGAACGAAAGGAGAGCATAATGCTACAAATTATTCTACTAGGAAGTATGTTACTTCCACTAGATGAGGATCTATGAAAAAGAGAATCTAGGTGAGGACACAACACCTTTACCTTGTGTTGCAAAAAACATTCCTTTCTATAGACCTCTTTTATGCATATATCTATAACTAGTTCTTTTTATGCATATATTTAATATCCTCATGGTTGGTGGTTGGATCTTTCCCATCCACTACAATAAAACCTACTTAGACATATTTTTAAAATTTTGTTTGCTAAAAAGTTATTAAATAATGATATAGAGAAAAAATCACAAAAAGAAGAGTGTCATCAACACAGAAATTGGATCTACCAAAACATACTCGCTCCTCTCCAAACATGCATTTGTCTTGGTCCTCCGATTTTCTCATAACGTCTTCTTTCTCGGGTTCAACACCTAAGAATTTAGGAGCACCACCTCTTTGGGTAGACTCAGAGTCCATTTCATGGCTATCCTGATAATCTATCTAGTGTTCCCCTTATATTGAATTTCCTGCAATTATGGTATAAATCTGAATTGTTCTAACAAAGAAGATATTATGCATTTAACACATTGAGTTGTTTGTCTCAGCTTGTTGATTGATATATCTATGTTCCTTTGAAATTCAGGAATGGGAGGACAATGAACTCTACAAGAAGGACAAGGGATGACCAGGATGATGAGATAGGATTATGAGATGATGTAGAATCACGTTAAGAAGGCCCAGTCTCAGACAAGAAGGACGAGGGAAGACATGAAGATGATGATGTAGAATGAGGATACAGTCAAAGAGAACCCTCTGCATTTAGAGGCGGTGAAGACAAAAGAATGCATCGACTGCACTGTGAGCCTATAGGGTAACCTTGCATGTAAAGGCAGTGAAGACAACAAAATGCATTGACTATAGTGTGATCTTGCAGGGTAACCATGCATGTAAAGGCGATGAAGATAGAAGAATGCATCGACTGCAGTGTGAGCATGCAGGGTAACCAAGGATATAATTTATTTTTAATCATTTTTTAAATGAATTATAAGATTTGACAAATAGGAAAATAATAGTTCCCTCCACGTGGACTATTTAGTCCCATCATTATGGTGTGAGCCAATCATAAAATGCGATTTTTTTTTTTTGAAATTGAAAAAAATGATTTTTAATTTTAATAAAACATAATTAAAAAAAAGTGCCAAAACATTCATAAGGCCTATAAAATATTACCAAAACAGACCTAGTAATACTTGAGAATGGAACCACTAATAAGGAGTCAACGATAGTTGAATTTGTATGAAAAACTATAGTCCCTTGGCGGGGTACGGACTAATAAGAGTTATGAAAGTCCTTTATGGAAACATGAGAAGCAAAGAAGATAATACAGAGAAGACGAAATTGGAAAGAAGGAATGAGAGGAGCGCAATTCATTAAGGGAAAAGAGTTAAGATAAATAAGATTCAATATATCAAGAAAATCAAGAAACAATCGTACAGCTGGCCAGGACAACTCATAGTGTACAATCACATACTGTTGAGGTTACAGATATAACTAAAAATCCCTCTTAAACTCAACAGTTACAAGCATCAGCACTGATAATGTCCAAGTNATATCAAGAAAATCAAGAAACAATCGTACAGCTGGCCAGGACAACTCATAGTGTACAATCACATACTGTTGAGGTTACAGATATAACTAAAAATCCCTCTTAAACTCAACAGTTACAAGCATCAGCACTGATAATGTCCAAGTGTTGTCTCTGAAAATAAAAAACAGATTTTCCTAGTGGCTTCGTAAAAATGTATGCAATTTGATCTTGTGAGCCAAAAAATTGAAGTTCGATGTCACAATTATTGACTAGCTCACGTATGAAGTGAAAGAGAGTGTCAACATTCTTTCTTTTCTCGTGAAACACATGGTTTTTGGACAAAGCAATTGTTGAAGTGTTGTCACAGAAGATAGGAGTTGGCTCCTTTTCTATATGTGACATATCATCCAATTGTCGTCTCAGCCAGACAACTTGACATGAAGTTGTGGTAGCAGTGACATACTCTGCCTTTGCAGAAGATATTGAGAAAATGGGTTGCTCCTTTGATGCCCAAGAGATCATATTCGTGCCCAAGTGAAAAGAATGTCCTGAGGTGCTTTTCTAGTCATCTAGGTTCCCTAAAAAATCATTTTTTGTGTAACCAGAGAGATGATTGTCATCAAAATGAGTGTACCATAAGACAAAATCGAGAAGTCAACTAAAGGAAATGTTATATACTAAGTAATTATCTCCTAGAATTAGATTTCAGCCGAGGAAGTCCGGAAGAAACATTATAAATATAGGAGGCCAGTCTTCATTTTGTCCATAATTCTCAAAATTGCAGAAGTACACTAGTGCGCACTGCAATTGGCCATTTTGTGCACAAGTCTTGGGAGCATCTCCTGCCGGCTGTTCTGCAATCTACATTTTCGGTTTTCTGGGTTGGACTCTCTGACTAGTTTCTGTTATTCTTTCTTGGTGCGGTATCCTTGGAGGGAGGTGTGCCACCTTTGTTTGGCTATTAAGCCTAGGGTTTCCTTCCAGAATCATTCTCTGTCAAGGTTAAGTTGCTCAGGGGTGGCTTCGGCCTATGGTTGGGTGACAATAATGCTATATTGTCTATGGTTAAATGAGCACATCCATTACTTTCTACCAGGTGAGAAAGCTCCCATGTATTATAGTAGTATTATCAGGTGATGCCGAAAATGTGCCATAGAGAAGAGGGATGTATTGACTTCTCTCTTTCAAATCATTGCTTTAACGAGGGGTTTATAGGCATTTATTTCATTCATTGCCTCAAATGGTAGGTCAACTAAAGGGTTGCTCAAGACCCAATATATTATCTCTCTTATGAAATTGCAGGGAGAGGGGAGATAATTGTGACTAAACCCCCGATGGAAGGGAAATAACACAAAGCTTGAGGACCCTAGATGACTTCTTAGAAAGGAAGCCCTACCTACAAAGGGGGAGCGAAGCCAATTTGGAATGCATCTAATTGTATCAATGCAACATTTCAAGAGGGACAACCATACCACCCACCCAACCCCGCAGAGGGAATCATGTGTCGAAACATCATCCTCATGTTGTGCTCTTCCACAAAAAAAAACATGGTCTAAATGCAGAGTGCTCAGGTTTGGAATGATGTGGGCTTAGCGAGTCAGGACTCTCATCTTCTGGTACTTCTAAACATCCTCAACAACGACGACCATAAGTTTATTTTCGGTGGAAGGATAGATGACTTGCACATGCCTTCAGGTGCTATGAGAAACACATCATATGCATTAGAGACTCTGAAGTTGATAAATCCATAAGAACATTCAACCACGAGACCGAGCAAGATAGATTTCACAATCGGTGTGAATGAAAGGAGAGCGCAATGCTACAAATTCCTCTACTAGGAAGGATGTAACTTCCACTAAATGAGGATTTATGAAAAAGAGAATCTAGGTGAGGACTCAACACCTTTACCTTGTGTTGCAAAAAAAATTCATTTATATAGACCTCTTTTATGCATATATCTATAACTAGTTCTTTTTATCCATATGTTTAATATCCTCATGGTTGGTGGTTGGATCTTTCCCACCCACTGCAACAAAACCTACTTAGACATATTTTTACAATTTTGTTTGCTAAAAAGTTATTAAATAATGATATAGAGAAAAAATCACAAAAAGAAGAGTGTCATCAACACCAAAATTGGATTTACCAAAACAAATTCACTGCTCTCCAAACATTGATTTGTCTTGGTCCCCCGAATTTCTCATAACATCTTCTTTCTTAGATTCAACGCCTGAGAATTTAGGAGCACCACCTCTTTGGGTAGACTCAGAGTCCATTTCATGGCTATGCTCATAATCTATCTAGTGTGCCCCTCGCATTGAATTTCCTGCAATTATGGCATAAATCTGAGTTGTTCTCACAAAGAAGATATTATGCATTTAAGATATTGAGTTGTTTGTCTCAACTTGTTGATTGATATATCTATTTTCATTTGAAATTCAGGAGTGCGAGGACAATGGAGTCCACAAGAAGGACAAGGGATGACCAGGATGTTGAGATAGGATTATGAGATGATGTAGAACCACGTTAAGAAGGCCCAGTCTCAGACAAGAAGGATGAGGGAAGATATGAAGATGATGATGCAGAATGAGGATATAGTCAAAGAGAACCCTCTGCATGTAGAGACAGTGAAGACAAAAGAATGCATCAACTGCAGTGTGAGCCTATAGGGTAACCATGCATGTAAAGGCAATGAAGACAACAAAATTCATTGATTGTAGTGTGAGCCTACAGGGTAACCATGCATGTAAAGGAGATGAAGATAGAAGAATGCATCGACTGCAGTGTGAGCATGTAGGGTAACCAAGGATATAATTGAGTTTTAATCATTTTTTAAATGAATTATAAAATTTGACAGATAGGAAAATAATATTTCCCTCCACGTGGACTATTTAGTCCCATCATTATGGTGTGAACCAATCATAAAATGTGAATAATAGTTTTTTGAAATTGCAAAAAAAGATTTTTAATTTGAATAAAACATAATTAAAAAAAGTTCCAAAACATTGATAAGGCCTATAAAATAATACCAAATAAGACCTATTAATATTTAAGAATGGACCCACTAATAAGGAGTCAACGATAGTTGACTTCGTATGAAAAACTATAGTCCCTTGGTGGGGACAGGACAAATAAGAGTTATGAAAGTCCTTGATGGAAAAATGAGAAGCAAACAAGATAATACAAAGAAGACGAAATTGGAAAGAAGGAATGAGTGGAGCACAATTCATTAAGGGAAAAGAGTTGAGCTAAATAAGCTTCAACAAATCAAGAAAATCAAGAAACAATTGTACAACTGGCGAGGACATCTCGTAGTGTACAGTCACATACTTTCGAGGTTACATATATAACTAAAAATCCCTCTTAAACTCAACAGTTACAAACATCAACACTGATAATGCCCAAGTGTTATATCTGAAAAAAAAAAATGGATTTTCCTAGTGGCTTCATAAAAATGGATGCGAGTTGATCTCGTGAGCCACAAAATTGAAGTGCAGTGTAACAATTATTGACTAGCTCATGTATGAAGTGAAAGAGAGTGTCAATATTCTTTCTTTTATTGTGAAACACATGGCTTTTGGACAAAGCAATTGTTGAAGTGTTGTCACAGAAGATAGGAGTTGGCTCATTTTCTTTATGTGACATATCATCCAATAGTCTTCTTAGCCACACAACTTGACATGAAGTTCAGTTAGCAGCAACATACTCTGCCTTTGCAAAAGATATTGAAAAAATGGGTTGCTTCTTTTATGACCAAGAGATCATGTTTGTGCCCAAGTGAAAAGCATGTCCTGAGGTGCTTTTCTGGTCATCTAGGTTGCCTGCAAAATCACTGTTTGTGTAACTAGAGAGATGATTGTCATCAAAATCAGTGTACCATAAGCCAAATTCGAGAAGTCGGCTAAAGGAAATGTTATATACTAAGTAATTAGCTCCTAGAATTAGATATCGACCCAGGAAGTCTAGCAAAAACAATATAAATTTAGGAGGCCAGTCTTCATTTTGGGCAGAATTCTCAGAACTGCAGAAGTACACTTGTGCGCACTGTAGTTGGTAGGTTTGTGCGCAAGTATTGGGTCTAGATTCTGCCGACAGTTCTGCAATTTGCACTTTTGGTTTTCTGGGTTGGAATCTCTAACCAGTTTATCTTATTGTTGCTTGGTGCAGTATCTTTGGAGAGAGGTGCACCACCTTTGTTTGGCTATTAAGCCTAGGGTTTTCTTCTAGAATGATTCTCTATCAAGGTTAAGGTGATCGGGGGTGGCTTCGGCCTATAGTTGGGTGACAATATTGCTATATTGTCTATTTTTAAACAAGCACATCCATTACTTTCTACCAGGTGCGAAAGTTCCCGTATATTATACTAGTATTATCAGGTGATGCCCAAAATGTGCCATAGAGAAGAGGGATGTAGAGACTTCTCTCTTACAAATGATTGCTTTAATAAGGAGTTTATAAGCACTTTTTTCTTTCATTTCCTCAAAAGGTAGGCCAACTAAAGGGTTGCTCAAGACCCAATATATTATCTCTCTTATCAAATTACTGGGAGAGGGGAGATAATTGTGACTGAACCCCCAATGGAAGGGACAAAAATCAAAGCTCGAGGACCCTATATGACTTCTTAGAAAGGAAGACCTACCTATGAAGGGGGAGAGAAGCCAATTTGGAATGCATCTAATTTTGTCAATGAAAGATTTCAAGAGGGACAACCATACCACCCACCCAACCTAGCAGAGGGAATAATTTGTCAAAACGTCATCCTCATGTTGCGTTAATCCACAAAAACAACATGGTATAAACGCAGAGTGCTCAGGTTTGGAATGATGTGGGCTTATCGAGTCAGAACTCTCATCTTCTGGTACTTGTGAACATCCTCAAGAATGACGACCACAACTTGCTCTTCGACGGAAGGATAGACGACTTGCACATACCTTTAGGTGCTACGAGAAACACACCATATGCATTAGAGACTCTAAAGTTCATAAATCCATCAGAAAATTCAACCACGAGACTGAGCATGATAGATTTCAAAATCGGTGTGAATGAAAGGAGAGCATAATGCTACAAATTCTTCTACTGGGAAGGATTTTACTTCCATTAGATGAGGATCTATGAAAAAGATAATTCAGATGAGGACTCAACACATTTACCTTGTGTTGCAAAAAACATTCCTTTCTATAGACCTATTTTATGCATATATCTATAACTAGTTCTTTTTATGCATATGTTTAATATCCTCATTGTTGGTGGTTGGATCTTTGCCACCCACTGCAACAAAACTTACTTCGACATATTTTTACAATTTTGTTTGCTAAAACGTTATTAAATAATGAAATAGAGAAAAAATCACAAAAATAAGAGTGTCATCAACACAGAAATTGGATCTACCAAAACATACTCATTGCTCTCCAAACATGCATTTGTCGTGGTCCTCTGATTTTCTCATAACGTCTTTGTTCTTAGGTTCAACACCTGAGAATTTAGGAGCACCACCTCTTTGGGTAGACTCACAGTCCATTTCATGGCTATCCTCATAATCTATCTAGTGTTCCCCTTCCATTGAATTTCCTACAATTATGGCATAAATCTGATTTGTTCTCACAAAGAAGATATTATGTATTTAAGATATTGAGTTGTTTGTCTCAACTTGTTGATTGATATATCTATGTTCCTTTGAAATTCAGGAATGCGAGGACAATGAACTCCACAAGAAGGACAAGGGATGACCAAGATGATGAGATAGGATTATGAGATGATGTAGAATCATGTTAAGAAGGCCCAATCTCAGATAAGAAGGATGAGGGAAGACATGAAGATGATGATGCAGAATGAGGATACAGTCAAAAAGAACCCTCTGCATTTAGAGGCAGTGAAGACAAAAGAATGCATTGACTGTAGTGTCAGCCTATAGGGTAACCATGCATGTAAAGGGAGTGAAGACAACAAAATGCATCAACTGTAGTGTGTTCCTACAGGGTAGCCATGCATGTAAAGGCAATGAACATAGAAGAATGCATTGACTGTAGTGTGAGCATGCAGGGTAACCAATGAAATAATTGATTTTTAATCATTTTTTAAATGAATTATAAAATTTGACAAAAAGGAAAATAATATTTCCCTCCACGTGGACTATTTAGTCCCATCATTATGGTGTGAGCCAATCATAAAATACGATTTTTTTTTTTTAAATTGAAAAAAATGATTTTTAATTTTAATAAAACATAATTAAAAAAAAGTGACAAATCATTCATAAGGCCCATAAAATATTAGCAAAACAGACCTATTAATATTTGAGAATGGAACCACTAATAAGGACTCAACGATAGTTGAATTTGTATGAAAAACTATGGTCCCTTGGCGAGGCAAGGACTAATAAGAGTTATGAAAGTCCTTTATGAAGAAATGAGAAGCAAAGAAGATAATATAGAGAACACGAAATTGGAAAGCAGGAATGAGCCGAGTGAAATTCATTAAGGGAAAAGAGTTGAGATAAATAAGATTCAACAAATCAAGAAAATAAAAAAAAATCGTACAGTTGGCCAGGACAGCTCATAGTGTACAGTCACATACTGTTGAGGTTACAGATATAACTAAAAATCCCTCTTAAACTCAATAGTTACAAACATCAGCATTGATAATGCCCAAGTGTTGTCTCTGAAAATAAAAAACGGATTTTCCTAGTGGCTTCATAAAAATGTATGCGAGTCGATCTCGTGAGCCACAAAATTGAAGTTCGATGTCACAATTATTGACTATCTCACGTATGAAGTGAAAGAGAGTGTAAATATTCTTTCTTTTCTTGTGAAACACATGGTTTTTGGACAAAGCAATTATTGAAGTGTTGTCACAAAAGATAGGAGTTGGCTCCTTTTCTATATGTGACATATCATCCAATAGTCTTCTGACCGACACAACTTGACATGAAGTTGAGGTAGCAACAACATACTCTGCCTTTGCAGAAGATATTGAGAAAATGGGTTGCTTCTTTGATGCCCAAGAGAACATGTTCGTGCCCAAGTGAAAAGAATGTTTTGAGGAGCTTTTCCAGTCATCTAGGTTGCCTGCAAAATCATTATCTGTGTAACCAGAGAGATGATTGTCATCATAATGAGTGTACCATAAGACAAAATTGAGAAGTCAGTTAAATGAAATATTATATACTAAGTAATTATCTCCTATAATTAGATGTCAGCCCAGAAAGTCTGGTAGAAACATTATAAATATAGGAGGCCAGTCTTCATTTTGGCCATAATTCTTAGAACTGCAGAAGTACACTTGTGAGCACTGCAATTGGCCATTTTGTGCACAAGTATTGGGAGCATCTCCTATCGACAGTTTTTCAATCTGCATTTTTGGTTTTTTGGGTTGGACTCTCTAACCAGTTTATGTTATTCTTTCTTGGTGCGGTATCCCTGCAGAGAGGTGTGCCACCTTTGTTTGGCTATTAAGCCTAGGGTTTCCTTCCAGAATCATTCTCTGTCAAGGTTAAGGTGCTCGAGGGTGGCTTCGGCCTATGGTTGGGTGACAATATTGCTATATTGTCTATGGTTAAATGAGCACAAACATTACTTTCTACCAAGTGTGAAAGCTCCCGTATATTATAGTAGTATTATCAGGTGATGCTTAAAATGTGCCATAGAGAAGAGGGATGTAGAGACTTCTGTCTTTCAAATCATTGCTTTAATAAGGAGTTTATAAGTACTTCTTTCTTTCATTGCCTCAAAAGGTAGGTCAACTAAAGGGTTGCTCAAGACCCAATATATTATCTCTCTTATGAAATTGATGGGAGAGGGGAGATAATTGTGACTGAACCCCCAATGGAAGGGAAAGAACTCAAAGCTCGAGGACCCTAGATGACTTCTTAGAAAGGAATCCCTACCTACGAAGGGGGAGAGAAGCCAATTTGGAATGTATCTAATTGTGTCCATGCAACATTTCAAGACGGAAAACCATACCACCCACCCAACCCCACAGAGGGAATCATGTGTCAGAACGCTATCCTCATGTTGCATTCATCCACAAAAAAAACATGGTCTAAACGTAGAGTGCTCAGGTTTGGAATGATGTGGGCTTAGAGAGTCAGAGTGCGAGGACAGTGGACTCCACAAGAAGGACAACGGATGACCAGGATGATGAGATAGGATTATGAGATGATGTAGAATCAAATTAAGAAGGCCCAGTCTTAGACAAGAAGGACAAGGGAAGACATGAAGATGATGATGTAGAATGAGGATATAGTCAAGGAGAACCCTGTACATGTAGAGGCAGTGAATACAAAAGAATGCAATGATTGCAGTGTGAGCCTATAGGGTAACCATGCATGTAAAGGCAATGAAGACAACAAAATTCATTGATTGTAGTGTGAGCCTACAGGGTAACCATGCATGTAAAGGAGATGAAGATAGAAGAAGGCATCGACTGCAGTGTGAGCATGTAGGGTAACCAAGGATATAATTGAGTTTTAATCATTTTTTAAATGAATTATAAAATTTGACAAATAGGAATATAATATTTCCCTCCATGTGGACTATTTAGTCCCATCATTATGGTGTGAGCCAATCATAAAATGCGAATAATTTTTTTTTGAAATTGAAAAAAAGGATTTTTAATTTGAATAAAACATAATTAAAAAAAAGTTCCAAAACATTGATAAGGCCTATAAAATAATACCAAAGAAGGCTTATTAATATTTAAGAATGGACCCACTAATAAGGAGTCAACGATACTTGACTTGATATGAAAAACTATAGTCCCTTGGTGGGGCCAGGACAAATAAGAGTTATGAAAGTCCTTTATGTCAAAATGAGAAGCAAACAAGATAATACAAAGAAGACAAAATTGGAAAAAAGGAATGAGCAGAGCACAATTCATTAACGGAAAATAGCTGAGCTAAATAAGCTTCAACAAATCAAGAAAATCAAGAAACAATTGTACAACTGGCGAGGACAAATCATAGTATACAGTCACATACTTTTGAGGTTACATATATAACTAAAAACCCCTCTTAAACTCAACAATTACAAACATCAGCACTGATAATGCCCAAGTGTTATATTTGAAAATAAAAAACGGATTTTCGTAGTGGATTCATAAAAATAGATGCGAGTTGATCTCGTGAGCCACAAAATTGAAGTGCGATGTAACAATTATTGACTATCTCATGTATGAAGTGAAAGAGAGTGTCAATATTCTTTCTTTTCTTGTGAAACACATGGCTTTTGGACAAAGCAATTGTTGAAGTGTTGTCATAGAAGATAGGAGTTGGCTCATTTTCTTTATGTGACCTATCATCCAATAGTCTTTTCAGCCACACAACTTGACATGAAGTTTAGGTAGAGGCGACATACTCGACCTTTGCAAAAGATATTGAAAAATTGGGTTGCTTCTTTTATGACGAGGAGATCATGTTCGTGCCCAAGTGAAGAGCATGTCCTGAGGTGCTTTTCCGATCATCTAGGTTGCCTGCAAAATCACTGTTTGTGTAACCAGAGAGATGATTGTCATCAGAATGAGTGTACCATAAGCCAAAATTGAGAAGTCAACTAAAGGAAATGTTATATACTAAGTAATTAGCTTCTATAATTAGATATCGGCCCAGGAAGTCTTGCAAAAACAATATAAATATAGGAGGCCAATCTTCATTTTGGGCAAAATTCTCAGAACTGCAGAAGTGCACTTCTACGCACTACAGTTGGCCAGTTTGTGCGCAAGTCTTGGGAGCAGATCCTGCCGGCAGTTCTGCAATCTGCATATTCAGTTTTCTAGGTTGGAATCTCTTACCATTATATGTTATTCTTTCTTGGTGCGGTATCCTTGGAGAGAGGTGCGCCACCTTTGTTTGGGTATTAAGCCTAGGTTTTGCTTCTAGAATCGTTCTCTTTCAAGGTTAAGGTGCTCGGGGGTGGATTCATCCTGTGGTTGGGTGAAAATATTGCTATATTATCTATTGTTAAACGAGAACATCCATTACTTTCTACCAGGTTTGAAAGTTCCCGTATATAATAGTAGTATTATCGGGTGATGCCCAAAATATGCCATAGAGAAGAGGGATGTAGATACTTCTCTCTTTCAAATCATTGCTTTAATAAGGAGTTTATAAGAACTTCTTTCTTTCATTTCCTCAAAAGGTAGGTCAACTAAAGGGTTTCTCAAGACCCAATATATTATCTCTCTTATCAAATTACTGGGAGAGGGGAGATAATTGTGACTCAACCCCCGATGGAAGGGATAGAACGCAAAGCTTGAGGACCCTAGATGACTTCTTAGAAAGGAATCCATACCTATGAAGGGGGATAGAAGCCAATTTGGAATGCATCTAATTGTGTCAATGCCACATTTCAAGAGGAGACAACCATACCGCCCACCCAACCCCGTAGAGGGAATCATGTGTCAGAATGTCATCCTCATGTTGTGTTAATCCACAAAAACAACATGGTATAAACACACAGTGCTTAGGTTTGGAAGGATGTGGGCTTAGCGAGTCAGAACTCTCATCTTCTGGTACCTGTGAACATCCTCACAAATGACGACTACAACTTTCTCTTCGATGGAAGGATAGACGACTTGCACATACATTCAGGTGCTACAAGAAACAAACCATATGCATTAGAGACTCTAAAGTTGATAAATCCATCAGAACATTCAACCATGAGACCGAGTATGATAGATTTCACAATCGGTGTGAACGAAAGGAGAGCATAATGCTACAAATTATTCTACTAGGAAGGATGTTACTCCCACTAGATAAGGATCTATGAAAAAGATAATCCATGTGAGGACTCAACACCTTTACCTTGTGTTGCAAAAAAAAATTCCTTTCTATAGACCTCTTTTATGCATATATCTATAACTAGTTGTTTTTATGCATATGTTTAATATCCTCATTGTTGGTGGTTGGATCTTTCCCACCCACTACAACAAAACCTACTTAGACATATTTTTACAATTTTGTTTGCTAAAAAGTTATTAAATAATGATATAGCGAAAAAATCACAAAACTAAGAGTGTCATCAACACAGAAATTGGATCTACCAAAACAGACTCACTGCTCTCCAAACATGCATTTGTCTTGGTCCTCCGATTTTCTCATAACGTCTTCCTTCTCAGTTTCAACACCTGAGAATTTAGGAGCACCACCTCTTTGGGTAGACTCAGAGTCCATTTCATGGCTATCCTGATAATCCATCTAGTGTTCCCCTTCCATTTAATTTCTTGCAATTATGGCATAAATCTGAGTTTTTCTCACAAAGAAGATATTATGCATTTAAGATATTGAGTTGTTTGTCTCAACTTGTTGATTGATATATCTATGTTCCTTTGAAATTCAGGAATGCGAGGACAATGAACTCCACAAGAAGGACAAGGGATGACCAGGATGATGAGATAGGATTATGAGATGATGTAGAATCACGTTAAGAAGGCCCAATGTAAGACAAGAAGGATGAGGAAAGACATGAAGATGATGATGCAGAATGAGGATACAGTCAAAGAGAACCCTCTTCATTTAGAGGCAGTGAAGACAAAAGAATGCATCGACTGCAGTGTGAGCCTATAGAGTAACCATGCATGTAAAGGTAGTGAAGACCATAAAATGCATCGACTGTAGTGTGATCATGTAGGGTAACCATGCATGTAAAGGCGATGAACATAGAAGAATGCATCGATTGTAGTGTGAGCATGCAGGGTAACCAAGGATATAATTGATTTTTAATCATTTTTTAAATGAATTATAAAATTTGACAAATACGAAAATAATATTTTCCTCCACGTGGACTATTTAATCCCATCATTATGGTGTGAGCCAATCATAAAATGCGATTTATTTTTTTTGAAATTGAAAAAATGATTTAAAATTTTAATAAAACATAATTAAAAAAAAGTTCCAAAACATTCAGAAGGTCTATAAAATATTAGCAAAACAGACCTATTAATATTTGAGAATGGAACCACTAATAAGGTAGTTGAATTTGTATGAAAAACTATAGTCCCTTGGTGGGGCAAGGACTAATAAGAGTTATGAAAGTCCTTTATGAAAAAATGAGAAGCAAAGAAGATAATACAGAGAAGACGAAATTGGAAAGCAGGAATGAGCGGAGTGCAATTCATTAAGGGAAAAGAGCTAAGCTAAATAAGATTCAACAAATCAAGAAAATAAAAAATCAATTGTACAACTGGCTAGGATAGCTCATAGTGTACAGTCACTTACTGTTGAGGTTACAGATATAACTAAAAATCCCTCTTAAACTCAATAGTTACAAACATTAGCACTGATAATGCCCAAGTGTTGTCTCTGAAAATAAAAAAACGGATTTTGCTAGTGGCTTCATAAAAATGTATGTGATTCGATCTCGTGAGCCTGCGAAATCATTATCTGTGTAACCAAAGAGATGATTGTCATCAAAATGAGTGTACCATAAACCAAAATCGAGAAGTCAGCTCAAGGAAATATTATATACTAAGTAATTACCTACTAGAATTAGATGTCATCCCAGGAAGTCTAGTAGAAACATTATAAATATAGGAGGCCAGTCTTCATTTTGGCTAGAATTCTCAGAACTGTAGAAGTATACTTGTGCACACTGCAATTGGCCATTTTGTGCACAAGTATTGGGAGCATCTCCTGCCAGCAGTTTTGCAATCTGCATTTTCAGTTTTTTGGGTTGGACTCTCTGACCAGTTTCTGTTATTCTTTCTTTGTGCGGTATCCTTGGAGAGAGGTGTGCCACCTTTGTTTGGCTATTAAGCCTACAGTTTCCTTCTAGAATCATTCTTTGTCAAGGTTAAGGTGTTCGGGGGTGGATTCGACCTATGGTTAGGTGACAATATTGCTATATTGTCTATGTTTAAATGATCACATCCATCACTTTCTACCAGGTGCAAAAGCTCTCGTATATTATAGTAGTATTATCAGGTGATTCCCAAAATGAGCCATAGAGAAGAGGGATATAGAGACTTCTCTCTTTCAAATCATTTCTTTAATAAGGAGTTTATAATAACTTCTTTCTTTCATTGCCTCAAAAGGTAGGTCAACTAAAGGGTTGCTCAAGACCCAATATATTATCTCTCTTATGAAATTTTTGGGAGAGGGGAGATAATTGTGACTGAACCCCCAATGGAAGGGAAAGAACTCAAAGCTCGAGGACCCTAGATGACTTCTTAGAAAGGAATCCCTACCTACGAAGGGGCAGAGAAGCCAATTTGGAATTCATCTAATTATGTCAATGCAACATTTCAAGAGGGAAAACCATACCACCCACCCAACCCCGCAGAGGTTATCATGTGTCAGAAACGTCATCCTCATGTTGCGTTCATCCACAAAAAAAACATGGTCTAAATGTAGAGTGCTCAGGTTTGGAATGATGTGGGCTTAGTGAGTCTGAACTCTCGTCTTCTGGTACTTCTAAACATCCTCAACAACGGCGACCATAAGTTTCTCTTCGGTGGAAGGACAGACGACTTGCACATGCCTTCAAGTGCTACGAGAAACACACCATATGCATTAGAGACTCTGAAGTCGATAAATCCATCAGAACATTCAACCATGAGACTGAGCATGATAGATTTCACAATCAGTGTGAATGAAAGGAGAGCACAATGCTAAAAATTCCTGTATTGGGAAGGATGTTACTTCCACTGGATGATGATCTATGAAAAAGAGAATCTGGGTGAGGACTCAACACCTTTACCTTGTGTTGCCAAAAACATTCATTTATATAGACCTCTTTTATGCATATATCTATAACTAGTTATTTTTATCCATATCTTTAATATCCTCGTGGTTGGTGGTTGGATCTTTCCCACCCACTACAACAAAACCTACTTAGACATATTTTTACAATTTTGTTTTCTAAAAATTTATTAAATAATGATATAGAGAAAAAAAAAAAAATAAGAGCGTCATCAACACAAAAATTGGATTTACCAAAACCGACTCACTGCTCTCCAAACATGGATTTTTCTTGGTCCTTCGATTTTCTCATAACATCTTCTTTCTTAGGTTCAACACCTGAGAATTTAGGAGCACCACCTCTTTGGGTAGACTCAGAGTCCATTTCATGGCTATGCTCATAATCTATCTAGTGTGCCCCTTGCATTGAATTTCCTGCTATTATGGCATAAATCTAAGTTGCTCTCACAAAGAATATATTATGCATTTAAGATATTGAGTTGTCTGTCTCAGCTTGTTGATTGATATATCTATTTTCCTTCTAAATTCAGGAGTGTGAGGATAGTGGACTCCACAAGAAGGACAAGGGATGACCAGGATGATGAGATAGGATTATGAGATGATGTAGAATCATGTTAAGAGGGCCCAGTCTCAGATAAGAAGGACGAGGGAAGACATGAAGATGATGATGCAGAATGAGGATACAGTCAAAGAGAACCCTCTACATGTAGAGGGGGCGAAGACAAAAGAATGCATCGACTGTAGTATGAGCCTATAGGGTAACCATGCATGCAAAGGAAATGAAGACAACATAATTCATTGATTGTAGTGTGAGCCTACAGGGTAACCATGCATGTAAAGGAGATGAAGATAGAAGAAGGCATCGACTGCAGTGTGAGCATGCAGGGTAACCAAGGATATAATTGAGTTTTAATCATTTTTTAAATGAACTATAAAATTTGAAAAATTGGAAAATAATATTTCCCTCCACGTGGACTATTTAGTCCCATCATTATGGTGTGAGACAATCATAAAATGTGAATAATTTTTTTTTGAAATTGAAAAAAAGAGATTTTTTATTTGAATAAAACATAATATAAAAAAAGTTCCAAAACATTGATAAGGCCTATAAAATAATACCAAAGAAGACCTATTAATATTTAAGAATGGACCCACTGATAAGGAGTCAACGATAGTTGAATTCATATGAAAAACTATAGTCCCTTGGTGGGGCCAGGACAAATAAGAGTTCTGAAAGTCCTTTATGACAAAATGGAAAGCAAAGAGGATAATACAGAGAAGACGAAATTAGAAAACAAGAATGAGAGGAGTGCAATTCATTAAGGGGTAAGAGATGAGCTAAATAAGCTTCAACAAATCAAGAAAATCAAGAAACAATTGTACAACTGGCTAGGATAGCTCGTAGTGTACAGTCACATACTTTTGATGTTACATATATAACTAAAAATCCCTCTTAAACTCAACAGTTACAAACATCAGCACTGATAATGCCGAAGTGTTATCTCTGAAAATAAAAAATGGATTTTCCAAGTGGCTTCGTAAAAATGGATGTGAGTTGATCTCGTGAGCCAAAAAATTGAAGTGCGATGTAACAATTATTGACTAGCTCACATATGAAGTGAAAGAGAGTGTCAATATTCTTTCTTTTCTTGTGAAACACATGGTTTTTGGACAAAGCAATTGTTGAAGTGTTGTCATAGAAGATAGGAGTTGGCTCATTTTCTTTATGTGATCACATATCAACCAATAGTCTTCTCATCCACACAACTTGACATGAAGTTGAGGTAGCAGAGACATACTTTGCCTTTGCAGAAGATATTGAAAAAATGGGTTGCTTCTTTGATGCCCAAGAGATCATGTTCATGCCCAAGTGAAAAGCATGTCCTAAGGTGATTTTTCGGTCATCTAGGTTGCTTGCAAAATCATTGTCTATGAAACTAGAGAGATGATTGTCATCAGAATGACTGTACCATAAGCCAAAATCGAGAAGTCAGCTAAAGTAAATGTTATATACTAAGTAATTAGCTCCTAGAATTAGATATCGGCTGAGAAAGTCTGACAGAAACAATATAAATATAGGAGGCCAGTCTTCATTTTGGGCAGAATTCTCAGAACTACAGTACACTTCTGCACACTGCAGTTAGCTAGTTTGTGCGCAAGTCTTGGGAGCAGATCATGCCAGTAGTTCTGCAATCTGCATTTTTTGGTTTTCTGGGTTGGAATCTATGACCAGTTTATGTTATTCTTTCTTGGTGCGGTATCCTTGGAGAGAGGTGCGCCACCTTTGTTTGGCTATTAAGCCTAGGGTTTGCTTCTAGAATCATTCTCTGTCAAGGTTAAGGTGATTGGGGATGCCTTCGACCTATGGTTGGGTGACAATATTTTTATAGTGTCTATTGTTAAACGAGCACATTCATTACTTTCTACCAGGTGCAAAATCTCCCATATATTATAGTAGTATTATCAGGTGATGCCGAAAATGTACAATAGAGAAGAGGGATGTAGAGACTTCTCTCTTTCAAATCATTTCTTTAATAAGTAGTTTATACGAACTTCTTTCTTTCATTGCCTCAAAAGGTAGGTCAACTAAAGGGTTTCTCAAAACCCAATATGTTATCTCTCTTATCGAATTGCTGGGAGAGGGGAGATAATTGTGACTGAACCCCCGATGGAAGGGACAAAACTCAAAGCTCGAGGACCCTAGATGACTTCTTAGAAAGGAAGCCCTACCTATGAAGGGGTAGAGAAGCCAATTTGGAATGCATATAATTGCGTTAATGCAACATTTCAAGAGAAACAACCATACCACCCACCCAACCCCGTAGAGGGAATCATGTGTCGAAATGTCATCCTCATGTTGCGTTCATCCACAAAAAAAACATGGTCTAAATGTAGAGTGCTCAGGTTTGGAATGATGTTGGCTTAGCAAGTCAGTACTCTCATCTTCTGGTACTTCTAAACATCCTCAACATTGACGACCACAAGTTTCTCTTCGGTGGAAGGATAAACGACTTGCACAAGCCTTCAGGTGCTACAAGAAACACACCATATGCATTAGAGACTGTGAAGTTGATAAATCCATCAAAACATTCAACCACGAGATTAGGCATGATAGATTTCACAATTTGTGTGAACGAAAGGAGAGCACAATGCTACAAATTCCTCTATTGGGAAGGATGTTACTTCCACTAGATGAGGTTCTATGAAAAAGAGAATCTAGTTGAGGACTCAACACCTTTACCTTGTGTTGCAAAAAACATTCCTTTCGATAGACCTCTTTTATGAATATATCTATAACTAGTTCTTTTTATCCATATGTTTAATATCCTCATGGTTGATGGTTGGATCTTTCCCACCGACTGCAACAAAACCTACTTAGACATATTTTTACAATTTGGTTTGCTAAAAAGTTATTAAATAATGATATAGAGAAAAAAACGCAAAAAGAAGAGCGTCATCAACACAAAAATTGGATTTACCAAAACAGGCTCACTGCTCTCCAAACATGGATTTGTCTTGGTCCTCCAATTTTCTCATAATATCTTCTTTCTCGGGTTCAATGCCTGAGAGTTTAGGAGCACCACCTCTTTGGGTAGACTCAGAGTCCATTTCATGGCTATGCTCGTAATCTATCTTGTGTGCCCCTTGCATTGAATTTCCTGCAATTATGGCATAAATCTGAGTTGTTCTCAGAAATGAGATATTATACATTTAAGATATTGAGTTATCTATCTCAACTTGTTGATTGATATATCTATTTTCCTTTGAAATTTAGGAGTGCGAGGATAGTGGACTTGACAAGAAGGACAAGGGATGACCAGGATGATGAGATAAGATTATGTGATGATGTAGAATCACGTTAAAAAGGTGCAGTCTCAGACAAGAAGGACAAGGGAAGACATGAAGATGATGATGCAAAATGAGGATATAGTCAAAGAGAACCCTCTGCATGTAGAGGTGATGAAGAAAAAATAAAGCATTGACTGCAGTGTGAGCCTATAGGGTAACCATGCATGTAAAAGCAATGAAGACAACAAAATGCATTGACTGTAGTGTGAGCCTGGAGGGTAACCATGCATGTAAAGGAGATGAAGATAGAAGAATGCATCGATTGCAGTGTGAGCATGTAGGGTAACCAAGGATATAATTGAGTTTTAATCATTTTTTAAATGAATTAGAAAATTTAACAAAGAGGAAAATAATATTTCCCTCCACATGGACTATTTAGTCCCATCATTATGGTGTGAGCCAATCATAAAATGAAAATAATTTATTTTTGAAATTGAAAAAAAAGATTTTTAATTTTAATAAAACATAATTAAAAAAAAGTTCCAAAACATTGATAAGGCCTATAAAATATTACCAAAGCAGACCTATTAATATTTAAGAATGGACCCACTAATAAGGATTCAGCGATAGTTGACTTCGTATGAAAAACTATGGTCCCTTGGTGGGGCAAGGACGAATAAGAGTTATGAAAGTCCTTTATGAAAAAATGAGAAGAAAAGAAGATAATACAGAGAAGAAGAAATTGGAAAGATGGAATTAGCGGAGTGCAATTCATTAAGGGAAAAGAGTTGAGTTAAATAAGGTTCAACAAATCAAGAAAATCAAGAAACAATTGCAGAACTAGCCAGGACAACTCGCAGGGTACAGCCACATACTGTTGAGGTTACATATATAACTAAAACTCCCTCTTGAACTCAACAGTTACAAACATCAGCACTGATAATGTCCAAGTGTTGTCTCTGAAAATAAAAAAATGGATTTTCCTAGTGGCTTCCTAAAAATATCTGCGAGTTGATCTCGTGAGCCACAAAATTGAAGTGTGTTGTCACCATTATTGACTAGATCATGTATGAAGTGAAAGAGAGTTTCAATATTATTTCTTTTCTTGTGAAACACATGGTTTTTGGATAAAGCAATTGTTGAAGTTCTGTCCTAGAAGATAGGAGTTGGGTCCTTTTCTGTATGTGACATATCGTCCAAAAGTATTCTCAGCCACACAACTTGACATGAAGTTGAGGTAGAAACGACATACTCTGCCTTTGTAGAAGATATTGAGACAATGGGTTGCTTCTTTGATGCCCAAGTCATCAGGTTCCTGCCCAGGTGAAAAGCATGTCCCAAGGTGCTTTTTCGGTCATCTAGGTTGCCTGTGAAATCATTGTCTGTGTAACCAGAGAGGTGATTGTGATCAAAATGAGTGTACCATAAGACAAAATCGAGAGCTCTGACAACATATCTCAGAATCCTTTTAGCCATATTCGAGTTAGAATGTTTGGGGGATTCCATGAACGTGGAAACAAAGTTGGATCCAAACATAATATCCGACCTAGTTGTTGTAAGATACAACAAACTTCCTACTAAACTTTTGTACAGGGTAGAATCCACTGTAGGGCCTTCATCTTGATTTCTCAATTGTGTGACTAGGGGTATAGGAGTTTCTTCTAGATTGTAGTCTTCCATGCATAATCTTTTGATGATGTCTGCTGCATACTTTTACTGACATAAAAAATTTCCTTTGGTTGATTGGTCAACCTCAATCCCCAAAAAATATTTCATTATGCCAAGATCTTTCATCTCAATCTCATATTGCAAGGCATGTTTAAAACTGGTTAACTAAATATTTCTAGTATATATCATGTCATCAACATATAAACATACAATCAAAATTTTATCTTGCTAATCAGTTTTGGTGTGTAGAGTTGGCTCATTTTGGCTTATGCTGAAACCACTCTTGATGAGGTAAGTGTCAATTCTATTGTACGAAGATCTTGGAGCTTTGTTTAAACCATACAAGGATTTATTCAACCGATACACTTTGGTTGGTTTCTCTTTGACTTCAAATCTAGGTAGTTGATCCACATAGACCTCTTCTTCTAAGATGCCATTCAAGAAAGATGACTTAACATCCATTTGGTATAATTTCCATTTTTGTTGAGTTGCTCTATCTACGAGAGTCATTACAGTGTCCAACCTTGCTATTGGAGAAAAAGTTTCACCATAATCAATACCTGCTTGTTGTGAGAATTCTTTGGCAACAAGTCTTGCCTTGTGTTTTTCAATATGCCCCTTTTCATTAAGTTTAGTTTTGTAAACCCACTTGACAACAATACTTTTCTTGTGTCTGGGTAGATCAACAAGATCCCATGTCTTTTTATTATCAATGGAGTCAATCTCTTGGTTCATGGCTTGAACCCATTGCGGCTCTTTAAATTCCTCTTTAAATGATGTAGGTTGACATGACGTTAATGCAAAAAGATTGTGTTGATCTATATCATCCAGCTGATGATGGATTTCTCTCAAGCTTTGATTTCTCTGATTTTGAATTTCAGAGGATGAACTTTTACTTGAACTAGAGTTTTCCTTAGGAATTTTAGGTTGTACTTGTACCCGCAATCTTGAAAGGGAAGGTTGATGTGTTTGTTGTCCTAAATTTTCTGTGTTTTCAGGAAGTGGCAGGAATGGATTTTAATTTTTCATATGCCAATTTTCAGTCTCACTCCAAAACTGATTTTAAAGAAATTTGACATCTCTGCTGAGAATTAGTTTCTTTGAAATTAGATTGTAGAGTCTGTAGGCTTTGGATGTCTCATTGTAGCCAACAAAAATGCATTTCTTACTTTTATCTTCAAGTCTCTTCCTCAATTCAGAAGTTATGTGGGCGAATACTATGCATCAAAATGTCCTGAGATAAGCAACATTTAGCTTTGTCCCACTCCATGATTCTTTAGGGACCTTCATCTTGAGACTCGTGGTTGGAGATCTATTAAGGAGACAAACTGGGCATGCTACTTCTTTAGCCCAAAATATATTTGACACATGTTTCTCTTTGAGAAGGCTTCTTGTCATGTTCATTATTGTCTGATTTTTCCTTTCAGCCACTCCATTTTGTTGTGGAGTATACCTGGATGTAGTTTGCATGATGATGCCTTGTGATTTGCAGAAATTTGAAAATTATTTGGAGTTTTATTCTCCTCCTCCATCTGCCCTGAGAACTTTTACATATTTTCCACTCTGTTTTTCAGCTTCAACTTTGAATTCTTTTAACTTTGCAAAAGTTTCAGACTTGTATTTGAGAAAATAGATCCAAATTTTCTTGTTAAAGTCATAAAAAAACGTTCAAAAATAAACGATACCACCTATTGAGTTTGTTTGCATTGGTCCACATAAGTCAGTGTGAACCAACTCTAAGTGTTATTTGTCTTGTGTGGAGGACTGTGGAAAAGTAGTTCTCTTATGTTTTCTAAGAATGCAAGACTCACATGGGGAATTTTGCTCTTTGAAGATAGGTAGACCTTTGAACATGGAGTTCTTATATAGAAGGCTTAGACTCTGAAAGGGTAAATGTCCAAATATTGTATGCTAAACAATATTTTCATTGGGGGTGGATGCACTTTGTGCATATGATTTGATCATATTTGCAGTTCTAAGGGTCACGGGAAACATTCTATTCCTAGTCATTCCTATTCCTGGATACCAGAATGGAATTGGGATATTATCTCGTTGGAATTCATCATAGGTTTGTCAAAGAATAAAAAAAAATTTGACTCGATTATGGTAGTGATTGATAAACTTAACAAATCTGCACATTTTATACCTTTGAAATCTACTTATAAAGGAGTTAATATTGCTAAAATATTTTTGAAAGAAATATTTAGATTGCATGGAATTCCTAAGATGGTGATCTCAGACAGAGATGTCAAATTTAGGTCAACGTTTTGGAAGGAATTTTTTCCAGGATTGGATACTAACCTAAATTTCAACACAAGCTACCATCCACAAACAAATGGGAAAACCGAACGAAAAAAATCATATTTTGGAAGACATGTTACGAATGTACATAAGAATGAAACCAACTAAGTGGAAGGAGTAACTACACTTAGTTGAATTTGCTTACAATAATGGCTATCATATATCAACCAAGATGAGTCCCTTCGAAGCATTATACGAAAGGAAATTCACAACCCTAATTAGCTCAGATAATCCAATTGACATGCTTATGATGGGACTAGAAATGATCCAAGAAATGGAGAAAATGGTAAAAAGGGTACAATGGAATTTAAAGGAGGCCCAAAACCGACAAAAAAGCTACACAGATTTAAAAAGGAGACACCAAGAATTTCAAATTGGGGACCATCTGTTTCTAAAATTCAAAGCAAGGAGGAGCTCTCTAAAGCTAGGAAATTGTTCAAAGTTGGCGCCCATGTTTTGTAGCCCCTTCAATATTTTAACTCGAATTGGACCCATGGCATATCAACTAGCACTTCCTGCAAACTTAAAAGTTCATAATGTTTTTCATGTTTCTTTATTCAAAAGGTATATTCATCATCTTACTCACATCATTGATTGGAACATGATGTAGGTTGAACCAAAAGGATATTTCCAAACGAAACCTCTTCTCATTATGGACAGGAAAGAAACAATACTATGGAACAGATCCATTGTCCAGGTAAAAGTGAAATGGAAGCACTCTATACCTGAGGATGCCACTTGGGAATTGGAGGAAGACTCACGGAAATATTATCCAACCCTATTTCAAGAGAGGAATGAACACTGATGGCAATGTTGTACTTAAGGGGGAGAGGATTTAATATCCTTAAATTTTAGAATATTAAATTCTAAGTGAACTTTGAAATAAACTTCTGTTTTTGGAAAATTCGGATTTGGAAATTATTTTCCATTTATGGAAAATCTGAATTTGGAATTTTGATTGTTGTAATTAATTGTTTGATGACTATTGGGAAAATATTTGACTTGACCAACTATCCTCTTTTATTTTGACACACGTGTAAGACAAAATTTTAATAAATTAAATGTTGGAAGACAAATGGAACAACTAGGTTAAAAATAGTTGACCATGAGTCCATGATTGGGGAACAGGTTTGAGTTACCTCAAGGATGATTTTTACAAGTGGTAGAAGTGGAATTTTACCACTAGAATCCCCTAAAACTCAGGGATTTGTAAAGCTGTGAATTTCCCCAAAGAGGGAAGGAAAGACCTAGAAAAATGGATGCATATTTTAAGAACATATGGAGGAGGCATGATGTTTCTTAGTATGTTGGAAAATAAATTATTTGTTGATAATAACACTGTTAGTGTAAGGCAAAGGATATTTTTGATCTGTGGATGGTGACTATAGCTAAGGAGGATCATTTATTTTACCCTTACAGACTCATGGTTAGGCTAGGGGGTGAGCACGACAAGTGAACTTGGTTGTTCTATTCTATGGTTGGGTGGAATGTGGCTAATCCATTTGTATTCGAGAATCAAGTTTTAGATATGTATCTTAGCTTGTATTCCTTTGTCAATGTTATATTCATGGTTACATTAATTGTTAGGAATGAAACTACACGGATATCAATGTTATCTATGAAACTTGTTTCAATCACGCTAAAATAAAGACTACACGGATATCAAAGGAATACCCACCCACTTTCAAAACCAATGGTTTGAGGGGTTTTACAGTTCTCTTTTTCCCCAAATAGTGGGTTAACTTCTTAATTGGGTGCATGATTACGCCATCGTCTATTGTTTTTGGTGGATTAGGTGTGGGCATGTGGATTGGTAAGGTATATTTAAGAAAATTCACATAAGTGTCCTAGGTGGATAAAAATTGTGTCATAATAGGTGCTACTTCGACCTGGGTGTGGATATTTTCCATCACCTTTTTGCATTGTTCACCATAGAGGTTTGAGCACAAATTATAAGGGTGGTTGTGCAAGAGCACAAATTATAAGGGTGGTTGTGCAAGAGGCTTTCAAATAAATTAGAAAGAAAATTCGATGCATGGTGGACTACCATTGTACTAAAAAAAACTAGGATACATAGTGCTAGAATATACACTCCCATTAAATCCAAGAAAATCAATTAATAATACCATTTAATAAATCATGTAATTATTTTGATATTATTTACAATAATTTTAAAATTTTTAAATAAGTAAGTAAAACATTGAAAATTATAAAATGTGTCCAAAATCTATTAATATATTCAAGGACTATACATGTTTCAAAATGAGTGACCCCTAAATTATGTATTTAGGGGTTAAAGTTAATGAGGAAAGGATTTTGTTTCACTTATTTATTGGATGAATAAAATTAATGAATAAAGGAATTTAATTATGTCGTCGGTAGCGTCAAACCATTTCTTCGCATGTCGCCGTCCATTTCGTCGGATATCGTGTGCGAGTGAAAATTATAATACACACAATGTTTGACAATAATTTTTTTATTACGCTTGTAGGTGTCCCTCCCTCCTATTGGAATTGATGAGTTGATGAAGCTTTTAATTACAAATTTTAATCTTGTGA
>ML778745.1:689843-700018 GCA_009831015.1 Picea engelmannii
ACTTGGACATTATCAGTGCTGATGCTTGTAACTGTTGAGTTTAAGAGGGATTTTTAGTTATATCTGTAACCTCAACAGTATGTGATTGTACACTATGAGTTGTCCTGGCCAGCTGTACGATTGTTTCTTGATTTTCTTGATATATTGAATCTTATTTATCTTAACTCTTTTCCCTTAATGAATTGCGCTCCTCTCATTCCTTCTTTCCAATTTCGTCTTCTCTGTATTATCTTCTTTGCTTCTCATGTTTCCATAAAGGACTTTCATAACTCTTATTAGTCCGTACCCCGCCAAGGGACTATAGTTTTTCATACAAATTCAACTATCGTTGACTCCTTATTAGTGGTTCCATTCTCAAGTATTACTAGGTCTGTTTTGGTAATATTTTATAGGCCTTATGAATGTTTTGGCACTTTTTTTTAATTATGTTTTATTAAAATTAAAAATCATTTTTTTCAATTTCAAAAAAAAAAAATCGCATTTTATGATTGGCTCACACCATAATGATGGGACTAAATAGTCCACGTGGAGGGAACTATTATTTTCCTATTTGTCAAATCTTATAATTCATTTAAAAAATGATTAAAAATAAATTATATCCTTGGTTACCCTGCATGCTCACACTGCAGTCGATGCATTCTTCTATCTTCATCGCCTTTACATGCATGGTTACCCTGCAAGATCACACTATAGTCAATGCATTTTGTTGTCTTCACTGCCTTTACATGCAAGGTTACCCTATAGGCTCACAGTGCAGTCGATGCATTCTTTTGTCTTCACCGCCTCTAAATGCAGAGGGTTCTCTTTGACTGTATCCTCATTCTACATCATCATCTTCATGTCTTCCCTCGTCCTTCTTGTCTGAGACTGGGCCTTCTTAACGTGATTCTACATCATCTCATAATCCTATCTCATCATCCTGGTCATCCCTTGTCCTTCTTGTAGAGTTCATTGTCCTCCCATTCCTGAATTTCAAAGGAACATAGATATATCAATCAACAAGCTGAGACAAACAACTCAATGTGTTAAATGCATAATATCTTCTTTGTTAGAACAATTCAGATTTATACCATAATTGCAGGAAATTCAATATAAGGGGAACACTAGATAGATTATCAGGATAGCCATGAAATGGACTCTGAGTCTACCCAAAGAGGTGGTGCTCCTAAATTCTTAGGTGTTGAACCCGAGAAAGAAGACGTTATGAGAAAATCGGAGGACCAAGACAAATGCATGTTTGGAGAGGAGCGAGTATGTTTTGGTAGATCCAATTTCTGTGTTGATGACACTCTTCTTTTTGTGATTTTTTCTCTATATCATTATTTAATAACTTTTTAGCAAACAAAATTTTAAAAATATGTCTAAGTAGGTTTTATTGTAGTGGATGGGAAAGATCCAACCACCAACCATGAGGATGTTAAATATATGCATAAAAAGAACTAGTTATAGATATATGCATAAAAGAGGTCTATAGAAAGGAATGTTTTTTGCAACACAAGGTAAAGGTGTTGTGTCCTCACCTAGATTCTCTTTTTCATAGATCCTCATATAGTAGAAGTAACATCCTTCCTAGTAGAAGAATTTGTAGCATTATGCTCTCCTTTCGTTCACACCGATTGTGAAATATATCATGCTCGGTCTCGTGGTTAAATGTTCTGATGGATTTATCAACTTCAGAGTCTCTAATGCATATGGTGTGTTTTGCGTAGCACCTGAAGGTATGTGCAAGTCGTCTATCCTTCCAAAGAAGAGAAACTTGTGGTCGTCATTGATGGGGATGTTCACAAGTACCAGACGATGAGAGTTATGACTCGCTAAGCCCACATCTATCCATACCTGAGCGCTCTGCATTTATACCATGTTGCTTTTGTGGATTAACACAAGATGAGGATGACGTTCTGACACATGATTCCCTCTGTGGGGTTGGGTGGGTGGTATGGTTGTCCCTCTTGAAATGTTGCATTAACACAATTAGATGAATTCCAAATTGGCTTCGCTCCCCCTTCATAGGTAGGGATTCCTTTCTAAGAAGTCAACTAGGGTCCTCGAGCTCTGAATTCCGTCCGTTCCATCGGGGGTTTGATCAAAATTATCTCCCCTCTCCCAACATTTTTATAAGAGAGATAATGATGTAGGAGCATCATAAGAAGCCATCCAAGCAAGCATAAGGCAGAAGACAGCTGGAAGAAGTGCAGCACACATTTTACACATTTTGAAATGTTTTTGAAAAATTAATGAAGCGGATATTAATGTGATAGCTGGGGAAAGCGTACTTACATTTATATCTTAGATATTGTAAATAGATCTTGAGCGATTTCTCTCATATGTAGTATGTAAAGGCATTTATACATAATTAATGAAAGTAGGTAGATTTGAATTCATAGATTAGACAGTTTAGAGAGTAGGAGGGAAAACGGATATAGACACCCTCACCCTTGCATTATTGTATCATTAGAACAGAAGAAGATAGATTTCATAAGAATTGGAGCTGTAGCAGACAGCTGTAGAGGAGAACCCATGTACATGAGAACTTGAGTTAATATATGAAGCTTTGACTCAATTTTCATGGTGTTATGATGCTTACTGTTTACCTTTGTTGAATGGTATGCTTACATTTGTTTTATTCTCTCTATTATACATTTGTTTCAATGTTGTGTTATGTGTGATTTCATGTTAAGTATATGAAGTCTGAGAGAGGATAAGAATGAGTTTCAATTGTTTCTCATCCTGAGATTTCCTGCAAGGAGTACAGTGAAACATCCACAAGGTGTGCGTTGATAAGAGTCTGAGTTTTATCTCAGAAAGCTTAGAAGAGATACCGTTGTTCTCATTTCTCGCAGAAGTGTAGGTGAAGCACAAAGTTGTGCAAGGTGTGCGTAGGCCAGTTGAAGCCTTGGATTTTATAGATCCAGAAGGAAGGTGGAAGGATTGTTGTTGCAAAGAGTGCACAGAGTCAAGGACTCAAATAACTAGAGGTTATTTGAAAGATTGTCGCAAGGAGTTTGAGAAGAATTCCTCTTGGAGACTTAGATTCATAAGTGAAAGATCAAGAGGGTTAGTACCTTTGAAGAGTTCAAAGGAAGACAGGGAGAGAAATTATCACGCAGAAGTTAAGTTCAGTGGAAGGACGCCAAATCCGTTTGGCCAGAGAAGTCATTGAGGAGTAAATCGGGCGGTCAGAATTCTTCGAGGAGAACTCGCGAAGTCATGAGGACCGTAGGATCCAGAGGAGTTGCATGGTGGATAAGGGTGTGATGAACCCATTACATTGGTTTCAAGATTCAACATCGACCGTTCATCGTGACCGTCGAGTCGTCAAGATCATTTCGGCAAATCGGGGTTTGTAAGTACAGAGTGCAAGACAAATCCCTTGGTCATTCAAAATTCCAAATCACGAAATGGATTATCATGTGTGAAGAAGAGACGTAGAATTTTCAGCGCTTTGGAATTTCGGAGTTTGGCATTTTGGGGGTCCTGACGACAAGGAGTCGAGGCACTTAGCATTGAAAATATCGAAGTCGCGAGTCGCGACAGGATTTTGGCATGGAATTTCAGGATTTTGGCACTTCGGGTGTCGGGAAGCAGAGGAGGCATCATTTTGGGATCGAGAATTTCGAACTCCCGGTACCCAGAAGTTAGAAATAACGTGGGTCATCGAATCGAACGAAGGCTTATAGTTGTTGATCCCATGGAAGGTGCCATTTCAGAGTTCGACATTTTGAGGTGATAGAGGAACGACTATCAAAGGGTTATTCAAGTTATGAAAGCCGGAGAGTTTGAGTGGACAGGTGGCAAGAATCCCCATGGGAAACATAGTACAGTGGGGAAGATAGGTGGCGTGTTTTCGTCAATAGGTGGAGTCAATCCTCGTTTACCATTTCGGGGTTTTGAAGGTTGAAGGACGAGGAGTCTTGCAACCAGATTCGTGAAATCACGAAGTCCAAAACTCTGAATCGATGAAAAGTTTCATTAGGGAGCCAACCTTTGTTGAACACATCTGGGTTCGGCATTTCGACAGTTTCGAAGACAAGAGGTCGGGATTCTTTGCTCTAGAATTCCCGAAGTCGTGAAATGTGACACAACTATGGAGGACGATGCGGCCAAAGATTTCGATGTTTCAACATTTTGGGTTTAGGTGGGTTGTAAAGCCGAGAAACTTGATAGCAGGAATCACGATATCGCGAAACCCGAAGTCCCAATTCGACAAAGGGTGCGATCATATTGTTGGTCAGGAGATTTGGGTTGATGCCTTGTGTTTGATCATGTGAGCATACCTATTAGGACCTGTGGAAAACACTTTTATGTGTGTGTGGGATTCCCTATGGAGGAATCAAAAAGTCAATTTGACTCAGGGGCAGATTTAAAATGATCCTGCACGGTTCTCAACTTGAGGATCGAGGGAGGTCTGAATCATTTGGTATCAGATCCTAGAACAAGTTATTTGCTTTCTGTAGCAAAGAAAAGAGGAACATTTTACAGCCATGCCACCGAGAAGAAGACACAGGCCAATGCCAATGCCTGATCCAACAAGAGAAAGAGAAATGTGTGAATTACATGCCAGGCTTGATGCCATAGAGACAGCACAGAGGCACACAGTTGACGCTGGGGATATCAGTGAAGCTGCGAAGATGAAAGTGAAAAAGAAGCTGGAAATGAAGAAGGAGAAGTTGCAGTCGAAGATGTTGCAGATGAACGTCTATTCAGGGCTATTGCAAGGATAGGTGCCAGAGAAAAAATGGACATTCTAGTGTATGAGGGAAACTTGAATGTTGAAGAGTTTCTAGACTAGATTAGAGCTCTAGACAAGTGCTTCGACTATGAGGATATTGAGAAAGATAAGAAGGTCAAACATGTCATTACCAGACTTAAAGGGCATGCAACACTATGGTGGGATGAACTGAAGGCTGACAGATGATGCAACGGAAAGCAGAAAATCAAAAGTTGTGATAGAATGGTTGCAAAGATGAAAGACAAATTTATACCCAAGGATTATCAAATCACTCTGTTTCAGAGGATGCAAAATTTGAGATAGAAGCTGATGTCAGTGAAATAACACACTGAAGAGTTCTACAAGATAAACATCAGAGAAGGTCATCAGGAAAGTGATGATGAAAAAGTTGCCAGATATATGAATGGTCTGCGGTATGACATTCAAGATGAGATGAGCATCATGACCATTCTAAATGTGGAAGATGCTTATCAGATAGCTCTGAAGTCCGAAGAGAAGCTGAGCCGGAAGCAAGGTCAAAGAGGTTGAGGTAGAAGTCAAGCCAGAGGCAAAACAATTTCCCAAGACAGAACTCAGAAATCTAAAGAAGAGGGGAAGAAACCTCAAACTCAACATGAGAGAGGAGGAAGCTCATAGAGAGGGTAGTATGCTGATAGAGCTACTTTTCCTCGAGCTAGAGGAAGAGGAAGAGGTAGAGGTGGTGAATTAAAATGCTTTGTCTGTGGAAATATTGGGCATAAATTCTATGAGTGTCCAGATAAGAAAAAAGATGGTGGTGAAACTCACATTGTCGAAGCTCAAGTACGGAATGTTGAGGTAGAAGATGCTGAGGGTGGAAGATATTTGATGACGAGGAAAGTTCTCTTGAAGCTAGAGAAGGAGGTAGAGAACCCAGCCCAAAGAAACAGTCTATTTCGGACTGCATGCAAAACTAAAGACAAGGTATGCAAGGTCATAGTGGACAGCGGTAGCACAGACAATCTCATATCTATAGAGATGGTAGAAAATATGGAGATGGAAACTGGTGTACATCCAAGCCCATATAGAGTTTCGTGGCTCCAAAAAGAACATCAGGTAAATGTCACTAAACAGTGTTTAGTTGAATTTAAAATAGGAGGATATAAAGATGAAATATTATGTGATGTCATTCCCATGGATGTTTGTCATCTATTGTTGGGTAGACTGTGGCAATATGAAAGGAACGTGATTCATGATGGGAGAAAGAACATGTACACCTTGGAGAAGAATGGGAGGACACACATGTTGCTGCCGATTAAAAACCAAGAGGTGAAAATAGAGATTAGAAACACTATACTTCTCATGAGTGGGAAGGAACTTCTTAAGGAGGTTAAGAAGAAGGAACACACACAATTTATTGTGGTCAGTAAGCCCAAAATTGTTTTGACCAGTACGAGAATAAATGATTTACCAGAAGAAATCCAAGAATTGTTGGGAGAATTTGTTGATATAGTAGTGGACGAACTACCCTATTCGTTGCCACCTATCAGAAGTATAAGCCATGATATCGACCTTATACCTGGAGCCAGTTTACCAAATAAAGCCATGTATAGGTTGACGTCATAGGAAAATGAAGAAGTTAAGAGACAGGTCCAAGACTTAATGGACAAGGGATTGATTAGAGAAATCTTGAGTCCATGCGTTGTTCCGACAGTGCTCAACCCAAAGAAAGATGGAGGTTGGAGAATGTGTACAGACTCAAGGGTGAACAATAAGATTACCATCAGATATAGATTTCCATTACAAGGTATGGATGACTTGATGGATTGCTTGAGTGGAGCAAGATTTTTTTTCAAAGATTGATTTGAAAAGCAGATATCATTAGATTAGAATGAGAGAAGGTGATGAATGGAAGACAACATTCAAGATGAATGAGAGCTTGTATGAATGGCTTGTCATGCCATTTGGCTTAACAAATGCACCCATTACTTTCATGATATTGATTAACGAAGTCCTAAAGGAATTCATAGGGAAATTCGTCATTGTATCTCTTGATGATATATTAATTTTCAACAAGATAGAAGCAGATCACTTGAAGAATTTAGCTGTAGTAATGAGAATATTACAGCAAGAGAAATTGTTGATAAATATGAAGAAATTGTAATTTATGAGGACATAACTCATTTATTTGGGTTTTGTTATCTCTACAAATGATTTGAAGATGGATCTAGAAAAGGTAGATGCAATTAAGAATTGGCCATCGCCGAAGAGTGTGTTTGAAGTTCGAAGCTTCTATGGTTTGGCAAGTTTCTACAGGAAATTCATCTGAAAATTTAGTGGAATTAGCGCACCGATGATGGATACGGTGAATAAAAGACACAAGTCTTTTCACTGGACAGAAGAAGCAAAGAAGAGTTTCAATCTGTTGAAGAAGAAGATCACGGAGCAACCAATTCTGGTTTTGCCAGATTTTAGCAAGACATTCCAGGTCAAGTGTGACGTGAGTGGATTTGCAATTGGAGCGGTATTGAGCCAATATGACAGGCCGATGACATACTTCAGTGCAAAACTAAATGAAGCGAAGATGAAGTACTCAACATATGACAAAGAATTTTGTGCAGTCATACAAGCACTGAAAAAATGGAGACATTATTTGGTTCCTAAAGAGTTTGTTTTGTACAGTGATAATCATGCTTTACAATTTGTGACTCAACAGGAGAAGTTGAACCAAAAACATGTTAAATGGGTTGAATTCATGCAAAATTTTACTTTTGTGATTAAGCATATTTCTAGAACTGCTAACAAAGTTCCTAATGCTTTGAGCAGGAAATGCTTGCTTATGCCGGAATTCAAAGTCAAGACTTTGGGTTTTGATAACCTCACAGAAATGTATAGGGATGACCCATATTTTAAGGAGGCATATGAGACATATGAGAATCCATTTCTTAGGGATAGAAGCCAATGGACCGATTATATGATCCAGGATGGGTTATTATTCCGGGGAAATCAATTATGTATTCCAAAATGCTCCATGAGGGAGAACCTGCTGAAGGAAAAACACAGTGGAGGATTGGTGAGACACTTTGGTCATGATAAGACATTCTCAAAGTTGAATGGCTCATATTTTTGGCCAGGGATAAGGACATATGTTAAGAAATTTGTGGACAGATGTAGGATTTGTCAGCACACAAAAGGGAAAAGGAAGAACACGAGGTTATATCAACCATTACCCATACCAGAAAGGTCGTGGGACACAGTGAGCATGGATTTTATATTGGGACTGCCAAGAACACAAAGAAGATGTGATTCAATCTTTGTGGTACTCAAAAGATTTTCAAAGATGGCACATTTCATACCATGCCAAAAAACCAGCAACACAGCTCATATTGCCAACCTATTTTTCAAGGAAGTCGTCAAACTTCACGGCTTGCCAAGGAGTATCGTTTTTGATCAAGATACCAAGTTCGTTGGACATTTCTGGAGGACCTTATGGAAAAAGTTGGGGACAAGTTTGTATTTTAGCTCAACATATCATCCTCAAATGGATGGACAGACAAAGGTCGTGAATAGAATCTTGGGAGATTTGTTAAGAAGCTTAGTGACTGAACACCACAGTCAGTGGGATCACAGTCTACCATAGGAAAAAATTTCTTATAATGATTCGCTTAACAGAAGCACAGATCAGAGTCCATTCCAGATTGTATATGGAATGCAGCCAAGGGGCGTTTTTGAATTGAAAGATTCAGAACAAGATGAATTCAGGAGTGCTAGTGCAGAATAATTTGCAGAAGGAATGAAGGAGCTTCACAGCCGAGTCAAGGAGCGATTGTAGAGTTCAAGTCAACATTACAAGCGGAGAGCAGATCAACATAGGCAAGAACTTCAATTTGAAGTTGGTGATCTGATTCTTCCGCATCTAAGGAAGGAAAGGTTCCCAAGGGGAGCATATAACAAACAAAAGATGAAAAAGATTGGACCATGCAAGGTCATAAAGAAATTTGGGGCAAACACATATGAGATTGAATTACCTGATGGGATTGGAATCTTACCAATATTCAACGTTGCAGATTTGTACCCCTACAGAGCTGAAGGAGAAGAGAAGGAACATTAAGAGATTCAATGGAAAAAACAAATGACTGTATCTGAAAAGCCACAAATGAAAAGCATAATTGACAAGAGGATTATCAAAAAGACCAAGATAAAAGAGTATTTCAAATACTTGGTCAAATGGAAGGGACATCCAGTTGAATATGCTAGTTGGGATGTAACATACCCACTACCATAAATAAATAAAAATTGGTTGATTTCTCAATAATGAGAATCCCTGGAGCGTGTAGCAGCAAAATGCCAATCCCCGAGTCGTAGGTCTTCTATTCACCTACCTGACTCTCTGTACATAACCGTGGTCTTATGTCCCTTTCCGTCGGGATTTCTGTTTTCAACCATTCCGACTCGCTTAAATGCTAGTTAACCTCCTAGGCTAAGATCTTGGTTGCATGGCCTCCTTTATATGACCATAGTCATAACTCTCATCGGGGCTACGAAGTTTCTAATATTGAAATTCATTCACCCCCAAGACTTGCGATGCGTTGAGTTCCTGACGCGCTCCTCACGCATTGGCCCTCCAGGCCAAGCCTGTGGTCCGCTGCCTCTGTGACCGTGGCCTTACCTCTTTTCGAGGCTACTCCTATCAGAGTTTTGGGGTTTCCAATGTCGTAATTCACGAGTCCTCAGAACTCACGATTCTCCGATCCCCGATATGCCGAGCCCTGGTCAATGTGACCACAACCTTCACAAGACCACAACCTTCAATCCTGTTGGGGTTTCGCGCCTTTCAGTGTCATGATGCGCAAGTCCCCTGGACTCTCGATCCTCCGACTCCCGATGCGCCTTTACACTAGCTAGCCCTCTTGGCTATACTATGATCCATGTGACCACTTACCATATGACTGCAGCCGTGTAACTTCCCATCGGGATTTCAAGGTTTTCACTGTCGAATGCAACTTACCTCGTGGATCCCCGACTCCCGATATGTCGATACAAAAATGCGCATGACACCTGTCCTCCACTGTGACCCACACTCCTGTGACAAATCAGGAAATCACAATTCCCATTACACTAGTTCACGGAACTCTCCAAGTCCCGAACCCCGATATGGTAACACCTGTCCTCCACTATCTCCCGCTGTGGCCCACACAGCTCTCCTATCAGGATTTCACGCATCGCGATTTCAACTACGAGGGTTTCTTCCCTTCAAAATCCCCGATGCTCTGAGCTCCGACCCTTCTGGATCTACTGACATGCATCCTAAAAAATGAACGCTTCAGATCATGTCGGGAAATCACGTATCGCGATTCCAAGCGGCAAGATTTCCTTGTTCTCACAAACCCCGATTCCCCGATGCTCGACTTCTTTGGATCTCCTGACATGCATCCTCCAAAATGAATGGTTCAGATCATGTCAGGAAATCATGTATCGTGATTCCGTA
>ML778745.1:702302-745743 GCA_009831015.1 Picea engelmannii
ATTATATGATTAGCATCATGTACATATTTCTTTAATAATGAAACATGGAAAACATTATGTTCTTTTACTGTGGGAGGAAGTGCTAGCCGATAGGCTACAGGTCCCACTCTATCTAGAACCTCAAAGGGTCCACAATACCGGGGCGCCAATTTGGCACAAGCTCCCATTTTCAGGGAGCTCCATCTGGGCTTAATTCTGAGATATACATGGTCTCTTGTTTGGAACTCCCTTGGAGTTCTCTTTTGATCAGCATAACTTTTTTGTCGGTTCTAAGAGACCTTCAGATTTTGTTTTATCTGAGTCACTTGTTGTTCCATTTCTTTCAACATGTCAGGTCCAAAAGAAATCCTATTTATAGGATTACTCCAACTGACTGGAGTATTACACTGTCTACCATAGAGGACCTCGAATGGACTCATCTTTAAGGATTATTGATAGCCGTTGTTGTAGGAAAATTCTACCAATGGCAGGTAGTCTTCCCATTTCCTGGGTTGATGCATTACATGCATCCTTAACATATCCTCTAATATCTGATTCACTCTTTCTATATGTCCATCGGTTTGAGGGTGATAGGCGGTGCTAAACAACAACTTGGTCTCCAAACCCGCCATCAGTGATTTCCAGAAATTGGAAGTGAACTTTGTGTCTCTGTCAGATATTATCTCCCTCGACATGTCGTGCAGTCAGAACACCTCTTTCATGAATACCTGTGTGATATCTATCGCCTTGCAGGTCGATTTGACGGGGATGAAATGAGCAGACTTTCTCAGTTTATCCACCACTACCATAATGGCGTCATTCTGTTTGGTTGAAGTTGGTAATCCATTGATAAAATCCATGGAGATGGTTTCCCATTTCCATTCTGGGATGGGTAAAGGGTGTAATAGTCTTGCTGGGTGTCGATGTTCTACTTTAACTTGTTGGCATTCTATGCATTGGGCCAAATATTTGGCTACATCCTTCTTCAATCTCCGCCAGTAAATTTTTTTTCGGGTGGCAGTAATCATTTTCTGGTATGCTGGGTGACCAGTGTAGGGTGTTTTATGTAGTTCATCCATGATGAACCTCTTCAAGTCGTCACAATTGGGAATGTACAGTCTATCTCTGTAGGTGAGTAGACCTTCTTCGATCGTTTGATAGCCTTCGTATTTTACTCCAGCGGGTTCTTGTTGTAGGTACAGGGTCACATTTCGGATGAAGGGATCTGTTTCTTATGCCTCCTTGACTCTGTTCTTGACATCTATCTCACAGGTACTCACCGCAGCCAGGTGAATTGTTCTCATGCTTCTGCTAAGGGTATCGGCCACCCTATTCTCCTTTCCTTTGATGTGTTTGATTTCAAAATCAAATTTTCTAAGGAGGGCCATCCATCTAGCTTGTCTAGCATTGAGCTTGGGTTGATCAAACAAATACCGTAATCCATAGTGATCTGTCATAAGCACAAATTTCCTTCCCAGGAGGTAATGCCTCCACATTTCTAAGGCATGCACTATGGCAGCCAATTCTAGATCATGAGTCACATAGTTGACCTCATGTTCATTTGATTTTCGGGAATTATAGCAGATCACCTTTCCTTCTTGCATAAGAACTCCTCCGAGCCCTTCCTTACAGGCATCTGTGCACACAAGGAAGTCAGCTTCTTGGTCAGCGATTTTCAACATGTGTGCATGGGTTAGTAGATTTTTCAAGGTTTGAAATCTTTCTTCACATTGTTGTGTCCACAGAAATTTTGTTCCCTTCTTATGGAAGGCAGTGATTGGAAAACCAATCTTGGAGAAATATTTTATGAATCTTCTATAGTATCCTACCAATCCCATAAAGGATCTGATGTCTGAGACATCCCTTGGGGTAGGCCATTCCATGATAGATCTGATCTTGTCAGGGTCTACTGCTACCCCTTCCTTGGACAGCACATGTCCCAAGTAATGTATTTTCTTCTGAAAGAAGTTGCACTTGTTGAATTTATCATAGAGTTGATGTTCTCTTAGCACTTACAACACAAGTCTAAGATGTTCTTCATGTTCTTCTCTATTCTTAGAGTAGATTAATATGTCATCAATGAAAACTAGTACAAATTTATCTAAAAATTTACTGAGTACATTGTTCATTAAGCACATGAAAGTGGCAGGGGCATTGGTTAACCCAAATGGCACTACCACAAACTCATAGTGACCATACCGTGTCCGGAAAGCAGTTTTATGGATGTCTTCACCCTTAATTCAGACTTGATGGTATCCCGACCTCAAGTCAATCTTCAAGAAAATAGACGCACCTCCCAACTGATCAAATAGATCATCAATCCTAGGCAAGGGGTATTTTTTATTTATAGTTACTTTATTAAGTTGTCGGTAATCTATACACAGTCTAAGGGTGCCATCCTTCTTTTTCACAAATAGGACTGGTGCTCCCCACGGGGACACGCTGGGTCGAATATAACCCTTATCCATCATTTCTATCAATTGTAACTTGAGTTCTACTAACTCAGGTGTGCTCATTCGGTAAGGTGTCCTAGACACCAGCACCGTTCCTGGTGCAAGTTCTATTGAGAAGTCAATGTCTCTTCTCAGAGGTTGACCCGATATCTCCTCTGGAAACACATATCGGTATTCTCTCAGGATAGGGTGATCATCAGGGCTTGGATCTGCACCTTCGGTTGTTTTCAACACCTGTAATGCATATAGGGGACATCCCTTTCGATAATACTTCCTCATTTGCAATGTTGATATTTGTCTCACCGAGACCGGTTTTCGGATCCCTTGAAGGGTTATCCCTTTTCCTTCTTTGCTCACACATTCTAAGGTTTTATAGTAACAGTCTAGTTTGGCTTTATGGGTGGCCAGCCAATCCATACCAATCAACAGGTCGTATGACCCCAGAGGTAATACATTAAGGGTTTCTTGGGTGGGGAATTTACCCAACATTAACTGGCAGGCTGGTATGGCCTCTACCACCTTTCTTTTGGTGCCAGTGGCTAACTGTACTAACCATGGCTTAATTTGTTTTCGTGGCTATAGCTTACACTTATCAATAGCTTTAGGGGATATATAACTCAAATTTGAACCAGGTTCAATCAAAACAGACACCAGATGGTTGAAGATCATATCTTCTATTTCCACCACTGAAGCTTGGTGGTCAGCTTGGTTATTATCCAAGGCTGCATAAATCTGCGGCACACTTCTTGTCACATCATTGACTATGGTAGCTTCCTGCATGTTATAAATTTTCCGACTGTTCTGTTGTCGGAGTGGACAGTCTCTCTGGAGATGCTCTCCTCCGCAATCCCAGCATTCCAAAGGTTTTCTCTTTGGGTTATCAGTCTTTACTGGTATAGGTCCAGAAGTTTTATTTCCGTCCACTGAGGGAAAGTTCTGTTGGAGTACACTCCGGGTTGGAAAGTTCATTTTGTGGTTCTTCTTGTAGTTTTTTTTTCAATCTCGAGGATTTGCTCCCTTTCTTCTAAAATTTCGAGCCACTCTTCTGTTTCCAGTCTCCACGAGACTCTGCCTGATGTCCATATTGTTCATGACAATATGTTGCCTTTCTTATAGTGTCTTCTAGGGTCTTTGGCTCATCAAATTCAATTTGGTTCTGGTATTCCTTGGGAGCCCACTGATGAAGCGTTGTGCCTTCGCCTTCTCTGCCTTGATGTAGGGTACATATCTCAGTAGGTCAAGGAATTTGTTGACATACTCCTCCATAGTAAGTTGTCCCAGTTTGAGTTCATAGAACTCTTTAGCCTTCTCATCGAAATACCTTTTCGACAAATACTTCTTCCAGAAGTACTTCTCGAACCGTTTCCAAGACAGGTCTTCCTCGCGGACCCCTTTCATATTCTTAAGGTCTTCCCACCAAATGGAAGCCTTTCTGTTCAGGTTGAAAGTGGCCACTCCGGCCTTCAAGTTCTCTGAGAAATCATGGACTCTGAAATATTTCTTCAGTCCAAGTAGCCAAGCCTCAGCTTCCTCTCCCTTCTTTATCTCGCCATCGAAGGAGGGAGGTTTGGCCTTTTTGAATTACTCAAATTTATGACTCTTAGAAGTCTTTTGCTTCTTCTATTTCTTTTGAGAATAGGAACTGGTCCTGTTGCTGGAAGAGCCTTCTAAATCGCCAGCTTCCTTCTCAGTGGAATCATCTGGCACTGGTCCTTTACCTCTGGGGTGGACCTTTCTGGATGTGCTTCTCTTAGTGTGACCACTGACATGACCACGATTCTGCATCTTAGGTTCATGCTGCATTTGTCGTTGTAGGTTGGATAAGCCCTGTAGTAGAACTGCATTAATTTCGGTTTGCTTTTCTTGTTCTTTCATCATCCTTTCATTATCGGCCTTGCAACTTTGCAATTCGACCATGAGACTCCTCACAGTCTCAGCTAGGTCTAGAGGGGTTCCTATTTCTCTTCTCTCATCAGACTCTTCGTCTCTGTTGTGGGATCCTTCTCCCACCTCTTGGTGAGTCACCATACTCTGCGGTTGTAGATTCCCGTGGTTGATCGTCCGCTTGACAGAAAAGACAAACACTGGCTGTTAGTTAAGAGTTAAATTCATTTCTTATAAATTGCACATAATTTCATAACTTCTTTCATTTGTATACACAGTCGGGTTCTCATTTTCCAAGTTTTTAATCCTCGACAAGAGAGTTAAGTCAGGGGATTACTCCTGATAGGAGTGTTTTGAACAAGGTTTATGCGCGACTTGTGCATGAGCCCAATCAGGCCGAGTGTTGTAACCATGCTCTGATACCACTTTGTAACATACCCACTACCATAAATCAAAAAAAATTGGTTGATTTCTCAATAATGAGAATCCCTGGAGTGTGTAGCAGCAAAATGCCAATCCCCGAGTCGCAGGTCTACTATTTACCTACCTGACTCTCTGTACATAACCGTGGTCTTATGTCCCTTTCCATCGGGATTTCTGTTTTCAACCACCCCGACTCGCTTAAATGCCAGTTAGCCTCCTAGGCTAAGCTCTTGGTTGCATGGCCTCCTCTATATGACCATGGTCATAACTCCCATCGGGGCTACGGAGTTTCTAATATCGAAATTCATTCACCCCCAAGACTCGTGATCCTTCGAATTCACGATGCGCTCCTCACGCATTGGCCCTCCAGGCCAAGCCTGTTGTCCGCTACCTCTGTGACCGTGGCCTTAAATATTTTCGAGGCTACTCCTATTGGAGTTTCAGGGTTTCCAATATCGTAATTCATGAGTCCTCAGAACTCACGATTCTCCGATCCCTGATATGCTGATAGCATATTGGCTCTCCAGGCTAAGCCCTGGTCAATGTGACCACAACCTTCACAAGACCACAGCCTTCAATCCTATCGGGGTTTCGCGCCTTTCAGTGTCATGATGCGCAAGTCCCCTGGACTCTCGATCCTCCGACTCCTGATGCCCCTTTACACTGGCTAGCCCTCTTGGCTATACTATGGTCCATGCGACCACTTACCATATGACTGCAGCCGTGTAACTTCCCATCGGGATTTCAGGGTTTTAACTGTCGAATGCAACTTACCTCGTGGATCCCTGACTCCTGATATGATAATATGGAAATGCGCACGACACCTGTCCTCCGCTGTGACCCACACTCTTGTGACAAATCGGGAAATCGCGTATCAGGATATCACAATTCCCGTTACACTAGTTCACGGAACTCTCCAAGTCCCAAACCCTGATATGGTAACAACTATCCTCCACTATCTCCCGCTGTGTCCCACACGACTCTCCTATTGGGATTTCATGCATCGTGATTTCAACTACGAGGGTTTCTTCTCTTCGAAATCCCCGATTCTCTGAGATCCAACCCTTCTGAATCTACTGACACACGTCCTCCAAAATGAACAGTTCAGATCGTGTCGGGAAATCGCATATCTCGATTCCAAGTGGCAAGATTTCCTTTCTCTCACAAACCCCGATTCCTCGATGCTCGACTTCTTTGGATCTCCTGACACGCATCCTCCAAAATGAACGGTTCATGTCGTGTCGGGAAATCGCGTATCGCGATTCCGTATGACAAGGTTTCTTTGTGCTCGAAAACTCCGATTCTCCGACTCCTGACTTCTGGGATCTCCTGACACGTGCCCCCCCCCCACGATAGATGGTCCTAATCTTGTCGAGATATCACGGATAGCGATTCCAAGTGGAAAGATTTCTTTGCTCTCGCAAACCCCGATTCTCCAATATGCCGATAGAGGGCCTCCCTAGAGGGACTTTTCCTAGTGGCACTCGATCGCTGCCATGTGTCCTTCCAAATGGACGGTTCTGATTCCTCCGGGATTTCAAGGATTTTGACGCCCCCATTCTCACAGCCTCAGGAACTCTAATATCCCGCTACCGAATGTCCCGACTCTCTACAGGTTTCGGACACCTGTCTCCTTAGAATGGATGGCTGACGGGTAATTGGATCGAGATCTAATGGTCTAGATTTTCTCTTCCTGCACACACTCCGGAGACTAGACTCCGAGTATCTTAACTCAATCCGACGGCTCAGATTGTCCCATCATGTGCATCTTCCACCACTTCGTGGATGTGGGAAGATCATTGGTTCAAATGTTTCTTTTGCGTCTTGGGATCTACGATCCCGATTTCTCGTTGCTCACGATGATCTAATGGTCGTGAATGGCTATGGGTCCTCTGACGAGATCTCATCCGTTGACTCGTTACATCTCACAATATTACTATCTCAGAACCTTAATAGGGTTGTCCCTCCTCGTACAGGGTTAATAAGATCTGTGCGATCAAGTCCCTGTTCTGGGTTCTTGGTGAACTTTTGTAAGGAGGGAATCTCTGTGAAGGGATCCCTACCGGGGCATTTCCGGAAGAAGATAAGGGGAAAACAGCTTCCTGAGAACGAATGGGCATGATTAGATTCATTTTTATCGTCATAAGTCATGCATGGATTCCTCTATTACAAGCATATGCCCATTAATTACTAACAAAACACTACACAGACATTCTTACACTAAAATTGTTCACAATTTCACAGTGCTGTGAGTATAAGTATATCAGTATATAAATTTTCAAGATGTTATACATAAAATACTTATCAGAAATAACATCAGAAGTGGGTGCAACTGCTGAGAGGGGTGCTCGTCTCCACCCAACCGTAGGCGTAGCGACTCCCAGTGGATTTATCACTAGCCACCCCCGAGCTGAGACCACGATGCTCTGACACTACGTCTCTTTGTCTTCCAGTGACCAAGAGTGAAGGTTGCGATCCTTCCTCTCTGCTATCACTCACTCTGCGTAAGAATTTTTCCAGAGTTCCCCTCGTGTCTGCCCCCTTCCATCGCTTCTGCCATACGCCTTATTCTCTCGCGAGGTTGTGTGTGGCACAATTACCCTCGCGTCGATGAAGCCTGACATCTTTACAGATGGGCGGTTCACCATCCCATCCCTCATCAAGTCGCCCGCTTACCAGCCTGCGACAAATCAAATTTGGGGGCCAGCGAGCCTCTTTTGGTTCTTCGGGCCAGTGGAGTCCAAATATGGTATTCATTCAGGGTGGAAGTTAACGCCACCTTTTCAGGTACCTTCCACTGCCATCGTGGTCTCTTTTTTGCACATCCCCTCTCAACAATCCTGTAATAAATTCAAAATGTTATTCACATTCATTGGCCTCTTCCTATAGGTCCGTTTGCATCACATATTCATACTTATGAGTTTTCCATAGTCCTTGGCCAGTCCAGTTAGATTTACAATCTAGGGGAAACAGGGTGTTACATGGGAAGATCAAGCAGAAATTCATAAGCATGGACAAACCGTGCAAGAGATCATGAACAGGATTTCATGAAAATTTTCAAGCGATGGAGTATGATGCAAGAGAATCATAAGAAGCCATCCAAGCAAGAATAAGGCAGAATACAACTGGAAGAAGCGCAACACACATTTTACACATTTTTAAATGTTTTTGAAAAATTAATGAAGTGGATATTATTGTGATAGCTGGGGAAAGCGTACTTACATTTATATCTTAGATATTGTAAACAGATCTTGAGCGATTTCTCTCATCTGTAGTATGTAAAGACGTTTAGACGTAATTAATGAAAGTAGGTAGATTTGAATTCATAGATTAGATAGTTTAGAGAGTAGGAGGGAAAACGGATATAGACACCCTCACCCTTGTATTATTGTATCATTAGAACATAATAAGAGAGATTTCATAATTTGTTGAGTTGTAGCAGAGATCTGTAGAGGAGAACCCATGTACAACAACTCTATAGTTAATATATGAATCTTTGACTCAATTTTCATGGTGTTATGATACTTACTGTTTACCTTTGTTGAATGGTATGCTTACAGTTGTTTTATTCTCTTTGTTATACATTTGTTTCAATGCTATGTTATGTGTGATTTCATGTTAAGTATATGAAGTGTGAGAGAGGATAAGAATGAGTTTCAATTGTTTCTCATCCTAAGAGTTCCAGCAAGGAGTGCAGTGAAACGTCCGCAAGGTGTGCATTGACAAGAGTCTGAGTTTTATCTCAGAAAGCTCAGGAGAGATACCGTTGTTCTCGTTTCCTGCAGAAGTGTAGGTGAAGAACAGAGTTGTGCAAGGTGTGCATAGGCCAGTTGAAGCCTTGGATTTTATAGATCCAGAAGGAAGGTGGAAGGACTATTGTTGCAAAGAGTGCATAGAGTCAAGGACTCAAATAACTAGAGACTATTTGAAAGATTGTCACAAGGAGTGCGAACGTAATTCCTCTTGGAGACTTAGGTTCATAATTGAAAGCTCAGGAGGGTTAGTACCTTTGAATATTTCAAAGGAATACAAGGAGCGAAATTATCGTGCAGAAGTTAAGTTCAGTGGAAGGATGCCAAATCCGTTTGGCCAGAGAAGTCATTGAGGAGTAAATCGGGCGGTCAGAATTCTCTGAGGACAACTCACAAAGTCACGAGGACCATAGGATCCAGAAGAGTTGCAGGGTGGATAAGGGTTGGACGAACCCATTACGTTGGTTTCAAGATTCAACGTCGACCGTTGATCGTGACCATAGAGCTGTCAAGATCATTTTGGAAAATCGGGGTTTGTAAGTCCAGAGTGCAAGCCAAATCCCTTGGTCACTCAAAATTCTGAATCGTGAAATGGATTATCGTGTGTGAAGAAGAGGCGTAGAATTTTCAGTGCTTCGGAATTTCAGAGTTTATCATTTCGTGGGTCCTGACGATAAGGAGTCGGGGCGCTTAGCATTGAAAATCCTGAAGTCAGGAGTCGCAATGGGATTTTGGTGTGGAATTTTTGAATTTCGACACTTTGGGTGTCAGGAAGTAGAGGAGGCAGCATTTTTGGATCGAGAGTTTCAAACTCCCAGTACTCGGATGTCCGAAATAACATGGGTCGTCAAATCGAATGAAGGCTTATAGTCGTTGATCCTGTGGAAGGTGCCATTTCAGAGTTCAGGGTTTCGAAGTGATAGAGGAACAACTATTGAAGGGTTATTCAAGTTTCGAAAGCTAGAGAGTTTGAGTGGATAGGTGGCAAGAATCCACGTGGGAAACAGAGTACAGTGGGGAAGACAGGTGGAATGTTTTAGTCAATAGGCGGAGTCAATCCTCGTTGATTGTTTCGGGGTTTTGAAGGTTGAAGGACCAGGAGTCTTACTGTTGGATTCACGAAATCGCGAAGTCCGAAACTCCAAATCGATGAAAATTTTCATTGGGGAGCCAGCCTTTGTTGAACGCATCAGGGTTCGACATTTTGGTAGTTTTGAAGACAAGAGGTCAGGATTCTTTGCTCCAGAATTCCCAAAGTCGTGAAACGCGACACAACTGTGGAGTAGGACGCAGCCAAAGATTTCATTGTTTCGGCATTTCGGGTTTAGGCGGGTTGAAAAGTCGAGAAACTCGACAACAGGAATCACGATATCATGAAACCCGAAGTCCCGATTCGGTAAAGGGTGTGATCATATTGTTGGTCAGGAGATTTGGGTTGATGCCTTTTGTTTGATCACACGGGCATACCTATAAGGACCTATGGAAAACACTGTTCTATGTGTGGGATTCCCTGTGGAGGAATCGAAAAGTCTATTTTACTCAAGGGAATATTTCGAACGATCTTGCACGGATCTCGGCTTGAGGATCGGAGGGGGTGTCTGCATCAGATAATATATTGGGTCTTGAGAAACCCTTTAGTTGACCTACCTTTTCATGTAATGAAAGAAATGAGTTCTTATAAACTCCTTATTGAAGAAATGATTCGAAAGAGAGAAGTCTCTACATCCCTCTTCTCTAAGGCACATTTTGGGCATCACCTGATAATACTACTATAAGATACGAGATCTTTCACAGCTGGTAGAAAGTAATGGATGTGATCCTTTAACCATAGATAATATAGCAATATTTTTACCCAACCATAGGTCGAAGCCACCCCCAAGCACCTTAACCTTGACAGAGAATCATTCTAGAAGCAAACCCTATGATTAATAGCCAAACAAAGGTGGTGCACCTCTCTCCAAGGAAAACCAAAAATGCATATTGCATAACTGCTGGCAACTGCTGCTCCCACGACTTGCGCACAAGCTGGTCAATAGTAGTGTGCACAAGTGTACTTCTGCAGTTCTAAGAATTCTAGACAAAATGAAGACTCGCCTCCTATATTTATAATGTTTCTTCCAGACTTCCTAGGTCGATTTCTCATTCTAGGTGCTAATTACTTAGTATATAACATTTCCTTTAGCCAACTTCTTCTCATGGAGAATAATAATCTAATACAAATCATTCTCCTGAGCCAACTTGTCTTTTAGGTTTCTTAACCAATTATTTAGGGTTTCTTCTTGCTTCCTGAAATATTCTATTCTCGTTAGGTTTACACGTGGAAGTAAATACCTCCCGAGGCTACTAGAATATCAACAATCCCTCCCAGCTAGGGAGGTATTGAAGGCAATGGTCTTGAGCACAAACATACCATTGAATAGGTAGCATCATCTTAGTCGTACAGACTATATCGTGATTAGATCACGAACACCATCATCACTATCAGTGTCATCTGGCAACATGAACTACATCATCTATCAAAACCATACTCCATTTGAGTAATCAGACATGATGTTGAATAAGTCACTCACTCCAAGGAGTGATACAAAAACCATTCTTCTAATTCGGGCATATGTCCTAGAAGAATAAATTTCCTCGACCATTTTTTGTTTTGAGAATCTTTGTTCATCAGTACACTGATCATCCATCTAGCGTATAATCATTTTCAACACTATTGATAGTCTACAAAGTAGTTGAAACAATGTCATTCAATAGAAGACAACTGTGTCTATCCATAGTAGTACACAACTACAATCTAGTGGTACACTACCACACCAAATATCACACAACTACTTGTTTAGTGACATATAGTCACAATTAATGGAGCACATCCACCACAGTAACATACATCTATTGTCCAGGGACATACAGTCTCCATGGAAATCATATCATCTAATATCAACCTGCATAGAAACAATATCATAATATAACTATGTCATCTGGGCCATTCTTCCACTCACATCTGTGAGATATGGAAGAACATCTGCCCTCAGAGATTAAAACATCAACGATGGGATATCTAGACTATTCTTCTCAGGTAAGGAAGAATAATTGTCCTGATTTCTGAGCCTAGACCATTCACCTATCTAGGCCATTCCTCCGGCACTAAACAAAGTGCAACTTAGAGAGAATGAGTCTGCCCTAGGGAATGCATGTCCCTAATTGTTGAACTTGGACCATTCACCTATCTGGACCATTCCTCTGACACTAAACAAAGTGCAACCTGGAGAGAATGAATCTTCCCTAGGGAATGATTGTCCGAACTATTTCCTAAGGAAATGATTGTCCTGCACCAACCTCTAAAACAAACCATTCTTCAAAAATTCTCACAACTATGAGCATTGAAAGAATGATTGTTTGGCGAGGTGAACCAGTCTTCTTGACCACTACTGAGAGTGACCATCAAGAAGAAAGATTGTCCTAGACCATTCCCCCACACTGGACACAAGGGGAATCGATGTCTATGGTACATCAACAATCCATCGAACCATTTTCATTACAAAAATTACCATCCGATCTTGACCATTTTCTAAACTAGAAAATGCCCATCTGTTAGAAATCTCAAACCACTTTCCGAATTGAAAAGGAACTGGTCATTCTGGACCATTTTTCGAACTTGAAAAATGACTCTCCATAAATCAATAACACATCAGTGCTCCCTCCCAACCTGGGAGCCATGTCTTCCTTTTGTAATAAGGAAGTCGTCTCCACGAGCTCGAGCTTGTTTCTTTTTTAATAAGGAAGTCGTCTCGATGATCTCCACCTTTGTAACAATAATAAGGTTGAAGATGAAAATCACTTTCTCTTAGATTGTCTAGCCTATAACCATATTAGATCGCATTTTCAAAATATTTTTCACACTACCAACCTTCCTAACCTCTTAACTCAACAAACACATGGTGATCTTGGAAAGCTTCTCTTAATGCTTTTCGAGAACAAAAACAAAATTCTAGAGAATAACAAGTAATCACTTACCCTATTAAGGTTCTATAGACAAATTTGGTCGTAGACGCATTAATCATCATCATCATAATAAGAAGGATTATAAATATATAAATTCTAAAATTTTAAATTCTAAATATTAACATTAATACACATATATCTATAAAAAATATTTTTAAAAATATCAAATAAAAAATAATATATCTATATATAATAAGAAGGATTGTGATCCTTTAACCTATACCACACTTACATATTCACACAAAAAAAATGTAATACTTTGTTTGCATAGCTAAACAAAGTGGAAGTTATGTGAGCCTATGTTAATCTCATAGGGATTGAATTAATTTCTGGATAGACTAGTGCACCCTAGCCTAGCACACCTCCTGGTACTCTAAGCAAGCTACGACGTCAAGTTTGAGTTTTTGGTCAAATATAGGGTTGACCAAGTCAGAGCAACCATGAATTACTCTATGGAGTCATAAAACAAGTTATAAGGGGCTTCAAACTCCAGAGCATGGAGGACAAGGATTGATCTCATCCTTGCAAATAATAAAGTGTTGGGTATCGTGAAAGGAAAGTTTGTGGAGCTAGAGTTTGAAGAAGGAAAAGAGAAGGAACCACATAACATTGCAGTTATGGAGAAGTTCAAAGACAACGACATCAATGCCATGAGTATCATAGTGGATTCTATAAAATGCCACTTGATACCCTACATCTCCAATCTTGATTCGTCTAAGAAGATGTACGATGCCCTAACAAACCTCTTCTCAGTCAGAAACATTGGACAAGTAATGAGTTTGAAGAATGAGCTACGTGACATGAAGATGAATGATGATGACATCATAACATCATACCTTGTGAGGATCTCTCAGTTAAGATATGAACTACAAGCTATTGAAGAGATCATCTCAGAGAAGGAACTGGTAAATATAGTACTCAATGGTCTTCCCAAGACATGGGATGCATTTGTCGCAAGCATGAACACAACGAAGGAGTATCCTACATTTGAAGAACTTTGGAATTTTTGTGCACAAGAAGAATCAAGGATCAATGAAAAAGAGAAACCCCAAAAGAAATATAATGATCAAGCCTTCACAGCAAGACTCAAGAATTTCAGAAACAAAAGGAAGTTTGTCTCAAGGAAGAAGCCAAATCAAGAAAAATATATGTCAGAAATACAATGCTTCAATTGTCGTAAATATGGAAACTACAAGAATCATTGACTCGAGATAAATAAAAGGAAGGAGACACATGAAGCATTGGTTTCCGAAGAAAAGGAACCTTCAAAGAAGACTAAGCAGGATGAAACAAACTTCTTCTTCTTCGACAAGGTAACAATACTCTTCATAGTTCTTGTACATACCATGTTTTTCTGTACATATCTTGCATATATATTTCTTAGATGATAATATGTTCCAAGAGAAACTATACCTATGGAAGAACAACAAGATAAGGATTGCTATAATTGTGACTACAAGTCGGACAATACACATGAAATGATGAAGACTGTGAGAAGAGTAAAAGAATGAATGAATGGGGGAAATGTCAAGCCCAAACGAGCAAGCTAATACTTTCATCCTATTATTGATTGTTGGGCCCTCTTTTCTATTGTTGATTGCATTTCCAGAATCCGATTGCCCCTTTCCAAGAGGGGATTAACTCCTATGCTTATAAACAGATTAACAATTGTGGATAACCTCACGATCATCCCTACATGCTTGTCTGCCACATGATGTTTCACTCTTGTTGATGATTGTTGGTGTTAGCAGTGTGAAATTCTCAAAAATTAAATTTAAAACATCAAAAAAATATACATAAACTCATTCTCTTCCGCCCACCCAATACCATAATCAAACTAGAAAAAGCAACACACATTCTAATGCATAGAGGATCAATCTCAATTCACACACACAAAATCCATATGGGTTTTGAAAGAGGAGGCCATTGAAATGAGATATAGCTACAAATTAATAATACGAGCTACAAGAAGCCAAAAGACAATGAGATATAACTGTAAATGAAATGAAGACGACAAGCTAAAAGAAGCCAAAAAAAGACGTGTTCGGCCCCAAAGGAGAAACATTACTTTTGTTGGCGTAAACACCAGTGGATGATGGCTGGAAAGAAGGCCAACTTATCCTCGAGAGAATCAATAAATAATCCTCATTGTTGCAAACCCTGCTACAAGGCGAACGTCGATGAAATTAACTCCTACTTCTAGAGAAATTGACAGTTGGCGTACAATATGTCGTTGAAGTCCACAAATGCCCCTTCTCTGCCAGATCGTACTGTGGCTCTATCTTTTGAAATCTTTTTAGTGGCTTTAGATTTCTATGTAATATTGGTCTCAATTATTTACTTGTCACTATCTATTACTTTATAAGGTTAAATTAAGGATCATCGTTTATGTTCCATTTGTTTATTTACTTGTCACTAAAAGTTAAATTAAGCATTATTATTTGTGTTTTTTATAAAGTTAAATTAAGGATCATCATTTATGTTCCATTTGTTTATTTACTTGTCACTAAAGGTTAAATTAAGCATTATTATTTGTGTTTGTTTGAAATTTAAATTAAATGTTTCAAAGTTAAAATAAAATTATGATGATTTATTTTATTGATTTTTTTATAATTATTTAATTTTAAAAAATATTTGTTTTTTTGTGTGTCTCGAGGAATAAACAACTAGTTGGGCAGGTGCTCGCATTACAAGTGGCCGTGATCCAACCGCTACCACTATAACCTCTAGGTGTGCCCACGATGCCCCTTACACAGCACACAAGGTAAGTTGGAGGGAGTTGAACTAGAAACCTCATGGAACATCATTTTCACGGCACTTGCCAATTGAGTTGCCCCCCTGGGGGCAATTTTAAAAAATATTATTATAATTAATGTTTTTTTTTTATTTTTTTCCACTTCACCCAAACCTTTTAATAGCCAAGATGAGAATTTTAAAAGGATTATTTTCATTATTTTCCATTGTTTCCATTATTTTTGTTTGAAGTGAATGAAAATTTAAAATGATCTTTTCATTATTTTCCTTTCCATTATTTTCTCATGGTGTTAAATTCATAATTAGATGGAAAGAGATGATAACTAAAATATGAACTATTAGTATTCACCATTATTGAGTGGTGCATTATTGGTATTGTGAAGGAAGATTCTCGACTCAATGTGATATTTTGTAAGGTATTTAAAGATTATAGAACTGGAAAAATATGTGAAGTCAAATTTGTGGGGTTGAGAGGATTTATAATCTTATGAATAAGATAAGAATAGATACTGAGATAAGACATGTCGATATCATAAACAAGTAAGATAGCTGCATAGTGTACCACTTCGCATAAAAAATATTTCGAAGAAATGTCAACACATGAGATGTTTTGTTTTATATTTTAAGCCAAAATTTAATAACATGCTTTCTTGAGGTTGACAGTTCACAACTTCACATCAATAAGATACATGCTGTGATTTTAAATCTTGACACTTCAAATTGCTTTCTTAAGCTTGACAGTTCAACACTGGTTGATATTGATATTGCTTTTTTTAATATTGCTTTCTTAAACTTGACAGTTCAACACTGGCAAGATTTATTCCCGTGCAAGGCCTTGTAGATGCATGGACATGATTAGTCATGTTATGATTTTATTTTATTTCTGTTTGGAATGGTATCGTAGTGAGATTAGTTTTCGGTAGTATGGTCCAATATTTGGATATTCATATTCATATGTGTGATGAGCTTTAAGGATTTGTAAAAAAAGGTTTCAAAGATTATTACACCAAACAAGGGGAGCTGTAGAGCAACAAGCCCCTGCCTTTTCGGGTAAACGTTTTTGGGGAAAGAGAAACCAGAGGCAATAGGAAATCAGACACAAGGATTGTTGCAACTTCAAGCCACACAGGAAATTAGACACTGCAACTTCAAGCTACCAAGGAAATTAGACACAAGGCTTAGCTTGGCTTCTCTGAGTGCCCGGGTTTTAGTAGTGTCAATGTCGTTTTTGTCTGCTCTGATTTCCTGGGTTTTAGTAGTGTCAATGTCTTTTTTGTTGTTTCTCTTTTCCATGTTTAGGATATGTTTTGGTTACTACTGTGTTTATTTTAAGAGTTTATGAACACTAACATTCTAAGAGTTTATGAACACTAACATGGTAGGAAAACACAGTTACTAATATTATTAGACAACAGCATACAAATCACTGATCTGCATACACAATCAACGGATACATAACAAGCAGTTGTAATAAAAGTAGCTGTAATAACATGGTAGGAAAACAATTACTAATATTATTAGACAACAACATACAAATCACTGATCTGCATACACAATCAACTGATAAATAACAAGCCGTTGTAAATCTAATGGATATTTTATAATGTTATATGAATTTCTATTATTTTATTTTTATTTTTAATAAAATATCATGTCAGGAGATCATTAGTTGTAAATACTATTTAAATCTATGCGGTCTTATTCTGTGTCCCGTGCTTGAAAGCATTATTACTTTTTCTAGGAAGCATTGATCCAGTTGATGATGTTTGTTAACCAGCCCCAGTTGGAGTTGACTCAGAACCATCACCATAGGCATAGGTGCTTTAGTGATCCATATTCAGATCGATACCCAACATCAACAACACTAGAAAAGACATAGGTAAAGGTAGCTTAAGGACCAGGTGGAAAAGAACCAAATATCCAAATATACATGTGGCATGTTGCAACAAGTCTGGATTTACATCTCGTGGCCAACCTCATCAAAAAGATCATATTGCACAAGATCATTGTTGACGTTTAAAGATATGAATGTCTGTGCATATACAAATGAAAGAAACACACCAAAGCACTTACTCGAAACCGAACCAGGTGGGGTAAAGGCAAAGGAATTAAGGCTTACTTGGGATTTTGCATGCAAGTGAAGTGTCAAATCCTAATAAAATACAAGTCACATTCCATTCTACTCCTGTCGTATCATTAAGTTGGCTATCAGAATGCAAGCAACGTTCCACTCAGCTTTGGTGTATCACTAAGTGGCTCTCCTCTTTGGCCCCTAGACTAAGAAATATTTAAAGATGCAACTTGGAAACTGGTTGATCGCACATAGATGGAGAGGCAGAGGGGGGCGAAGAACAATAGGCACACATAATCCAAAATATGGCATTGTAGCAACAATGAATGAACATGCATCTCGAATCGAGTACGGGTTATTTTGATGCCTATAGGATCAAAATAAGGTTAGACTAGCAATTCAGGTAATTCTTTGACTCTATCAACAAAAGAAACAGTGGAATAATTGAAATTTCTCCAAGTTCAAATCCAGTTACAGAGGTTATTTGCAGTGAAATAACAATGCCTCTTCTACAGTTAGGAAGGAAAAGTTGATTACTAAGGTAAAGTTGATAAATGAGTTATGAAGAGAATACGTATCTTTATTCAACTGACATCCCAATCATGGTATGCCTGAAACGAATTATCCCATTGATTACAAATCTGCTTTCAAATTTTGTAAATACTCTTGTTTAACACTTAGTTTTTTTCTTGAATCAATTTTTGTTGGTCTCTTCCATATAACATATGGGATGCATAATCACAAAAAATGTGTTTCTGCCCAGAAACAATGTGCAACCCTAAACAGTGAAGTAAAGGAACAACCCCTTCACTGGCATCGACTGGTGTCCTGCTTCTCCGATACCCTGGCTCCGAGCTCTACAAGGGAAAGTTCTGGACGCAATCCCCAGTCTTACCTGTACCTAGGCGCCTGCATGTCCATTCATACCCTAGCTTCATTAGTGGCGGCATATGCTTCCATTTGGTACATCGGAAGAGACATGGGTACCCATTTGAATTTTTTTGTCTATTGTTTCGGGTACCCATTTTCATCTATAGGCATTGACATTGACAACATTCAGTGAAAAAAAATTGCAGGCTTAAAGTTTATTAGTATGAAAAAATAGACAAAATACCTATTTTCAAATTCTTTTTCTTGCTTCAAAGCTCCAATTGTTGCAGGCAGTGGCCTAGTTCAGATGTCAAATGTTGGGATGCCTCATATGGGGTAGTTTAATGCAACATTCTTTTCATATGGTTCTTTTTACAGATTCTCTACTTATCTATGCCAACTAGATGAATAAAGTTGGGGGAATTATGAGCCCAAAACTGGAACGATTTTGCATGCAAAGCCTATGACTAGATGAAATCAACAAATGAAAAATCAAGGCCTTTCGAGTAGACAGAGGTTGGAGTAGAGGCGCAACGATTGGAAAGAGGGCGCAGAAGGGGTTTAATAGAGAAAATTGGTTTGTGACAACGAGTTAAAAATTCTAATATAGGTGGTTAGTTGAAAGAGGAGCATCTTGGAAAAAAATTGTGACAACCAGTTAAATTTTAAATTCTAGTGGACGCGGGTAGTGGCAATATAAACATCTTGGAAAAGGTAGAGTGGAAGGAAAAGGGATGCAAAGGGTAGTGGGAAGATGAACATCTTGGAAAAGGTAGAGTGGATAGGAAAAGGGATGCAGAAAAACTTCGAGTTGCAGAGGACAGATTTGCATTTCTCCATTGTTCCCCTTACTTTAGTATCCCGTGGGATCTTGCATGCAAATCATAGATAGACAAAGAAATTGTAGAGGGTGTCGAAGGACCCTGCATCCAAGAGGGTGTCGAAGGATCTTGCATCCAAACTACAGGGTATCTTTCAAAGCATACAAACTACACGGTATCTCTCAAAGCATAGCTAAGTAAGGAGTACGATCTAGATGAGAATGGGGTTTCAAGTAAATATAAATGTGTTTACAAAGTGGATTTCAAACACTACTTGGTGAAATAACATCCATGTAGGGTGAACACTTTACGATTAACATTTATACACTAAACATTAAAGAGAAAAAATAAAATTTAAACATTTAATACCACAATAAAATTTAACATTAATTCAATTTAAGAGAAGTAAAATAAATACATGAATCATTTTCTAAGCTTTAAACCCAACATTTGCCTCTTTGCCTCGATATGAGGCCAAATAAGAAAAAAAAAAAAAAATGTTTGGATGATGTTAATTGGACAAGACATCCATAGACTAAACATTAGAGAGAAAAAATAAAATTTAAACATTTAATGTAACAATAAAATCTAACATTAATCTAATTGGATGACATAAAGTGCCTTGATATGGTTTATCGTTTATATTCAACAGTATATAAAATTTTTACATAGCAGCATTATAATATCCATCCCGGAAACTCAGCAAGGTTTGATCACAAGACCTCCTCCCATCTCTTGGAGAAAGGTGCACTTGTCTTACCGTCTGAGCTGTCTCACAAGACTGTCTTGATATGTTAATTGGACGAGACAAAGCGTCTTATATATCTTAAAGGAAAAACTTAGGTTAAAAGTTAATGAATACATCGATTTACAAGAAAAATCCTGCGTACCTATTTCTAATAGTCCGTGCAGCCAAAGGTAGGGACTAATAAAGATTCCTTGTTCTTTGGAACTAGGTATTTATTCAATTTTGGTATATATGTATAGTTGGCATCCTCCATTTTAGTTGTACAAATGTATTGTTTGCCTAGTCCATTTTAGTTTTTAATACTAAGCTACTATATTAATGTAATTCATAGGCTTATTGCTAGCTTTTTCTTATTCACTGATGTTATTTTTTCTTATTGACTAATGAATAATATTGTTGTTTTTGAGCAATTCTTTTTATCTTTGTGAGATTAGATGTTGATTTTTAATTTATATATAAATAATATTTTTTTAATAAAATTAAATTATTATAAGTTTATATATATGAAAATTATATTTTTTTCATTTATTTTTTATAAAAATTTACACAATCATATTTCATATAAAACAATTATATTTTATTTATTTATAATTAAATTTTTAAATTAAATAAATTATTAAATTTCTATACAACTACATCACTATATTTTTCTAATTTTTTTTTTTTTCATATAATAAATTCTTCATTCTCATATTACAAGTTCCTCGAAACCTATTATGTAAACAAGAATGAAATTGGAAGATCAAATACATGTGTACATTCACTCTCATCTTTATGACATCAAGATGTTTTTGGAGAGTAATAATTAAGCTCCTCTACATATGCTTTGATATGATCATACTACTCCCAAATCTCTCAAATTGGTAAAAGATTTGTAAAAGCAATGGGTGATGGGTTAAGTCTGTCATGATGCATTACTGTGCTATAGGATATTCCTGTCGAGAAGAGACATGATGCAGTAAGTAGCATGGTGTACGAAGCAAGAGAAAGAGTTCGAGATTGTGTCCATGGTTGTGTGGGAGTAATCGATTATGTCCATGGTCGTGCAAGACAAATCAATGATCCCCAGAATAAAGTGTCGGATCTATAATTACAATTTGCTTCAACACAAGAAAAGGTAGCCAGCATCACTCAGCAACATGTCAAACTCTTAACCATCATCTTGGGATATCATGAAGTCTCAGAGCCCAATTTTTACGTCCCATCACTTCAAGAGAATGAGACACCCACATGAACGTGCCAGTTTTAAATAACACAGATCCTCTGCAGTTATGGGAGAGTGCAGACACCCATATGAACGCCCCTGCCCCTGTTTTAGACGAGTTAGATCCTCCATAGTTATGGGAGCCACTATGAACATAAATAACATTGATTATTAGTTGTTGCTTAGTTTGCCACTATGGACATAAATAACATTGATTAGATATTGCTTAGTTTGAGAATAACTGTATGTAAATAAGGGAATTTTTTTTATTCCTCTACCTCCTTTCCCCGTACATAGTTTGTTCGGTCTCTTTAGCTGATTCAAAAATATGAATATGTTTCAATGACTAGGTTAGGTTTTTGTAATTTTTATTTGTCATTGACGACTAAACCTTTGTCACCTAGTAACAAAGAAATAGATAATAAATTTAAGTGTACTTAGATCTTCGTGGGATTAATAAGTTTGAAATTTTCTGAAATTTAGACCCATTCATCACTTATTTTTTAGTTCATCACTTTTTTTTTTATTTGATTAAAATTTATTAAAATAATTTGTGGTGACACATTTTCAATTGTATAATATTATTGAAAATATTTATATAATAAATATTTTATAATTATATACTAACACAACCACATAATTGAGATCAAATATGTACAGGGGCATCCAAAATATCATTTAATTCAATCTAGATTTTAAATTGGTTTTTAAATAATACAAACACTAACCCCCTAATATATAACCCTAAGGTTTTCAAAACAATTAACATTTTATTTACTCAAAGCTTAACAAACTAAACTCGTCCACTATCAAAGGTTTTATAATCCTATAACATTTGATGCCTAGATATATAATTTGATGCGAGAATGCTACTATGCATTGATTATATTGTTAAAAATTAACATTAAATAAATAAAGATTGCAAATGATGACATTTATATTAATAAATATTATGGAATGTTAATAGATTTCAAAATGATTATTAATACTTTGCAATTTTTAATACAATTAAAGATAAATAAACATTTTTAAACAATTGATGGGATTTATTATCTTTATAAAATGCAAAAAAATATTCAATTATAAAAATTAAATATTAAGATTTATATTAAAATATAAATACCTTAGAATTATATATTAAAGTTAAGGTTTATATTAAGTATAAACAAATTTAATAAATGATAAATAAAATGGTATTTTGGAGTCCCCTTCTACATATCTAAATTACCTATTTCCATTCATCAGTCGCGATTATAAATTGCCTATCAGCCTTCATCAGTAACGATTATGTGTGGCTGTGCTAGTTATGAGATTTTTAAAAAGTTGGTAAAGATTGTGGAAGATCAGATTCGCTCGAGACGAGTTTTAACCGAACCAAAACAAGCATTATTCACTCGTACCGTTTTACTATTTCTTACACTAGTACCAAACTTGAAATTAACAAAAATTCAAATAAACTTGTGACTAAGAAGTAAGAATGTTTGTTGCTAGTTAGCTCTGAAAAGGGATTTAGAATAGTTCAGAGACCTACACATTCAGGCAGAGCTACTAAAACTCGTCTCTGCAGAGCGGGCATTGAAGTCGTAGATAAAATGATTCATAGATGCAATGTTAGTGATAAATATGACTACAACGCAATTGTTTTGTAGGCTCACCCATGGAAAACATATCATGGAAAACTGCACATAGCAATCCCTCGCCTTTGCCCTGACCTTTGTCGATGAGCTCTTCGGAAACAGTAACCGTCAAGGAAGAGTCAACGACTGATATTGCACTGGCCATCGGATAAGTCCCATGGAGAGAAATATTGATGGAGGAGCATCTCAAGCGAGCCAACGTGGAGGCGGAAGACAGCTAGAAAAGTGCCCAACACAAATTTTGAAAATGTCTTAAAATATTAATGAAGCCATTAAGTGGAGGCACACTTGTAAAATGTAAACGGACCTTGAGCAATCCGCTCTCGTTGTCCTTAGTAGATAGAAGGCATTTATGATAGTTAATGCAAGTAGATAGAAATTAATGTGTAGATTAGATAGTTTAGAATGAGAGAGGGAAACAGAATATAGACACCCTCATTGTGTATTGTAATATAGAATAGAATGGAATAAAGGAGAATAGAGGGATTATGCCAATTGAGAGCATAGAGCATAGAAGAGAAGAAGCAGAGTTGTGTAGACGAATTCCATGTACAGAAGTTCTGGATTAATACAAGAAGGCTTTGATTCAGACTCATGGTGTTCAAATATTCTCTGTGTATGCATTTTTGAATATTATGCTCATGAATGTTTTACTCTTTCTGTCATGCAATTGCTTTTATGCTATGTATGAATGATTTCTTGTTGAATGTCTGAAATCTGAGAGAGAGAGAGAGAGAGAAAGGGAAATGAGTTTCAATTGTTTCTCTATCTGAGCAAGAGTTCCTACAATGAGTGCAGTTGAATTGTCCACAAGGAGTGTGTTAACAAAGGGTTCAGAGGTTTGTCTCTAAAAGCTCAGATAGGTTAGCTTTTGTTCTCATTCACACAGAATTGCAGTCAGGCACAAAAGTCGTGCAAGGAGTGCGCAGGCCAAGTAAAGTCTTAGAGTTGTGAACCTGAGAACTTGTTGAAGGGCTACTGTTGCAGGGAGTGCGCAGAGTCGAAGGATTTAAATCCCTTGGAGTAATTAAGGAATTGGATGCAAGGGGTGCCTACAGGGGTCTTCTTCAAGACTCAAAGTTAGAGAAAGCTCAGGAAGGATAAAGCCTTCAAAGTCATCGAAGGAAGCACAGGAAGCTTGTGCATTAGAACAGTAAGGAGGCATTGCAAGTTTGGGTCGCAGATAGTTGAGTGCCGTGGGAGGACCGCTTGGTAAAACAAATTACAGAAGCCCTTGTAAGGGAAAGAGACAGACGGTCGAAATTCCCTGTGGAGAATTCGCACAGTCCCGTGAGCCGTCAGATTTTCACGGAGGAGCATGGGAGTTACAGAGAGAGTTTCAAAAGGTTCAAGCTCAAGGAGAGGCAAAACTGTAGATCCAAGCCAACAGGGGTTGTTGGATTTACAAGTGGATTTCTATTTTGGGGTTTCGTAGATTGAAGTCCCAAAATCTTTGCAACAAGACTCGCGAAATCACGAAACGCAAAGTCCCGAAGGGACGAGAGGATCGTGGGGGCCACAAAATCAGCAGGGTGGACAAGTGGTACACTATCGACATGGGAGTCAAATTTCGTTGACCATTTCGGGGTATCATGGGGTGAAGTCCCGAAATCCTTGCATCAGGATAAATCGTGAAGTCCAATGTCTCGACGGAGTAAGGGCTGTTGAAAGGTCAAAGCTTGCGAGAACATCGGAGTTTCAGTAAATTGGGTTTCGAAAGTCGAGGGGACGAGTTGCTTGACATCGCAACCCTCGAATTCACGATAGGGAGAAAGGCGAAATAGAAAAGGAAAAGTTTCAAGTGTTGATTGTTTTTCGGGTTTCGGAGATTGAGAGACAAGGCGCTTGACCACCGGATTCGCGAAGGTGTGAAGTTCGATCTCTCGAAGTATAAGGGGGAATTTCTTGAAGTTAATTGTGGGTGCAGATTTCCCAAAAGGGAAATAAAGGAGCCATTTTTGAGAGCTCTTCGGGCCAGTGTAAGAGGAAAGATCTTGTGTACGTGACCTTCCGACCTGCGAGTTGAGGAGGGGTTGCATCAGGTTTGGTATCAGAGCACAGAAAGGTTTCTTTGCTTTCTGTAGCAGGGAAAAGGAGAATCCACCATGCCACCGAGAAGAAGGGATAGGCAAACACTCGATCCACCAGAAGAGAGGGAAATGCCAAGGAGAAAGGGTAGGAAGATGCCTAATCCAACCATGGAGAGAGAAATCTGTGATTTACGTGCCAAACTCGAAGACATGGAGACAACACAAGGGCGTACAGTCGGTGTTGGGGATCTTAGTGATTCCAAAAGTGAAATTGAGGTTGAATATGAAGGGGAAGAAGTTGCAGCCAAAGATGCAGCAAAGGAACACTTGATTAGGGCTATTGCAAGAATGGGTGCAAGAGCGAAAATGGACATTCCAGTTTATGAGGGAAATCTGGATGCAGAGGAGCTTCTAGAATGGATTAGAGCTCTGGACACATATTTTGACTATGAAACTGTCAAAGAGGACAAGAAAGTCAAACATGTTGTCACAAGATTAAAGGGACATGCAACATTGTGGTGGGATGAACTACAAGCTGACAGACGCAACAAAGGCAAGCAAAAGGTCAAGAACTGGGACAGAATGATCGCAAAGATGAAGGCGAAATTCATCCCCAAAGATTACCAAATTACTCTGTTTCGAAGAATGAAAAATTTGAGACAAAAGTTGATGACAGTGAAAGAATACACTGAAGAATTCTATAGGCTGAACATCAGGGAAGGTCATCGTGAAAGTAATGATGAAAAGGTTTCTAGATACATGAATGGACTGAGATACGACATTCAGGATGAGATGAGCATGGTAACCATCCGAACGGTGGAAGATTCTTATCAAATGGCTCTAAAAGTGGAAGAGAAGTTGAGTCGAAAGTAGGGTCAAAGAGGTTGAGGCAGAAGTCAGCCCAAAGGCAAATTAGTTGCCCAGGATAAAAATAAAAAATCCAAGGAGGACTGGCAGAAACCTCAGACTCAAACTAAGAGAGGTGGAAGCTGACAGCGAGGGCAACATACCGAACAGAGAGGAGATTATGATGATAATAATATTTTTCCTCGTACTAGAGGTAGAGCTAGAGGAAGAGGAAAAGGTGGAGTAATAACATGCTTCACATGTGGAAAGAATGGGCACAAGTATTACGAGTGTCGAGATAAAAAGAAATAGAGTGGAGAGACTCACATCGCCGAAGCACAGAGGCAGAATATTGAGGTAGAAGATGTTGAAGGAAGAAGATCATTGATGATGTGAAAATCTCTTTTGACATCAGAGAAAGAGGTGGAGAGTTCAGTCCAAAGAAACAGACTTTTTCAGACTACTTGCAAGACCAAGGATAGGGTATGCAAGGTTATTGTGGATAGTGGTAGCATGGATAATCTCGTTTCAACAGAGATGGTAGAAAATCTGGAGCTGGAGACAATTGATCATCCAAGTCCATACAAAGTTTCGTGGCTACAAAAAGGACATCATGTAATTGTCACTAAATAGTGTTTAGTTGAATTTAAGATAGGAGGATATAATGATAAGATACTCTGTGATGTTATTCCCATGGATGTTTGTCATCTATTGCTGGGTAGACCGTGGCAATATGACAAAAATGTGATTCATGATGGGAGAATGAGCACATACACCCTAGAGAAGAATGGGAGAACTCACATGTTGCTTCCGATCAAGGATAAGGAGGTGAAACCTGAAGTAAGTAACACTGTACTTATCATGATTGGGAAGGAACTTCTTACAGAGGTTAATAAGAAGGAAGAACCACAATTCATTGTGGTCAGGAAACCGAAGATTGTTTTGACCAGCACAAGAGTGGATGATTTACCAAAAGAGGTTCAGGAACTACTGGAAGAGTTCGTTGACATAGTAGTGGAGAAACTACCTCGTTCATTGCCACCGATCAAAAGCATGAGTCATCATATTGATCTCATACCAGGAGCTGGTTTTCCAAATAAAGCTACGTACAGATTGACATCGTGGGAGAATGAAGAAGTTAAAAGACAAGTCTAGGACTTGTTGGACAAAGGTTTGGTCATAGAAAGCTTCAGTTCGTGTGTTGTTCCGACAATACTTAGTCCAAAGAAATATAGAGGCTAGAGGATGTGTACTGAATCGAGGGTGATCAACAAGATAACCATCAGGTACAAATTTCCATTGCCAAGAATGGATGATCTGATGGATTGCTTGAGTGGAGCAATTTTTTTTTCAAAGATTGATTTGAAAAGCAGTGATCATCAAATCCGCATGAGAGAAGGTGATGAATGGAAGATAGCATTCAAAACCAACGAAGGGTTGTATGAATGGCTTGTTATGCCGTTTGGATTAACAAATGCACCGAGTACCTTCATGAGGTTGATGAACGAAGGCCTGAGGGAGTTCATCGGAAAATTTGTTATCGTATATCTGGATGACATACTGATTTTCGGTAAAACAGTGGCAGAGCATCTGAAACATCTGGCTACAGTGATGAGGAAGTTACAGCAGGAGAAACTACTGATAAACATGAAGAAATCCTCATTCATGAAGACATAGCTCATTTATTTGGGTTTTGTTATTTCAGTAGATAAGTTGAGGATGAATCCAGATAAGGTGGAGGTAATCAGGAATTGGCCACCACCGAGGAATATCTTTAAGGTGAGAAGTTTTCACGGATTGGCTAGTTTCTACCGAAAATTCATTAGGAATTTAAGTGGAATTAGTGCACCAATGATGGACACAGTGAAGAAGAGACATAAATCTTTTCACTGGATAGAAAAGGCTGAGAAGAGTTTTAATCTGTTGAAGAGGAAAATCATGGAACAACCAATTTTGGTGTTGCTTGATTTCCAAAATACATTTCAAGTGAAATGTGATGCAAATGGGATTGCAATAGGGGCAGTCTTGAGTCAAGAAGATAGGTCGATAGCATACTTCAGCGAGAAGTTGAATGAAGCCAAAATGAAATACTCCACTTATGATAAGGAGTTTTATGCTATTATTCAGGCATTAAAGAAATGGAGACATTACTTGATTCCCAAGGAGTTTGTCCAATATAGTGACAATCATGCACTGCAGTTTGTGACTCAACAGGAAAAGTTGAATCAAAGACATGTTAGTGGGTTGAATATATGCAAAATTTCACTTTTGTGATTAAACATATTTCTGGTACTGCTAACAAAGTTGTTGATGCTTTGAGAAGGAAGTGTTTGTTATTGCATGAGTTCAAAGTCAAAACATTGGGTTTTGATGATCTCAGGGACATGTACAGAAATGATCCAAATTTTAAAAGGGCGTACGAAGTAGTTGAGAATCCAATTCTCAGAGATAGAAGCCAATGGAAAGAATACATGATCCAGGAAGGATTGTTGTTTAAAAGTAATCAACTTTGTATTCCAAAATGCTCCATGAGGGATAATTTGCTGAAGTAGAAACACAGTGGAGGATTGGACAGGAATTTCAGTCATGAAAAGATGTTCACAAAGTTGAATGAGTCATATTTTTGGCCAGGAATGCGAGTAGACATCAAGAGATTTGTGGACAGATGCAGAATTTGCCAGCATTCAAAGGGAAAGAAACAGAATGCAGGGTTTTATCAACCATTGCCCAAATCTGAGAGGTCATGGGATGTAGTTAGCATGGACTTCATATTGGGGTTGCCAAGAACATAAAGAGGGTTTGACTCAATATTTGTGGTGGTGGATAGATTTTCCAAGATAGCACACTTCATTCCATATCAGAAAACCAGTGACGCAACTCACATTGTGAACCTGTTTTTCAAAGAAGTCATTCAACTTCACGGCTTGCCAAAAAGCATAGTTTCAGATCGAGACACTAAGTTCGTAGGACACTTTTGGAGGACCTTATGGAAGAAGCTAGGAAATAACTTTTCGTTTAGTTCATATTATCATCCTCAGATGGATGGACAGATATAAGTGGTGAACAGAAGTCTGGGAGACTTATTGAGGAGCGTGGTGACATAACACCACAGCCAGTGGGACAACATATTACCATAGGTGGAATTTGATTATAATGATTCAATCAACAGAAGCACAGGATAGAGTCCATTTCAGATTTTCTATGGCATGCAACCGAGAGGAATTTCTGAGCTGAGAGATTCAGAATAGACTGCAATTAGGAGCACTAGTGCAGAAGATTTCGCAGAGGCGATGAAGGAACTTCAAAGCCAGGTGAAGGAGCGATTGCAGAGTTCAAGCCAAGAATATAGGCGCAGGGTAGACCAACATAGGAGACAACTTCAATTTGAGGTTGGTGATTTGATTCTGACACATTTGAGAAATGAAAGGTTCCCGAAAGGAACATATAATAAAACTGAAGATGAAGAAAATCGGACCATGTAAGGTCTTGAAGAAGTTTGGGGCGAATGCTTACAAGATTGAATTACCCGATGGGGTCGAAATTTTTTCGATATTCAATATCTCAGAATTGTACCGATATAAAGATGAGGAAGCAGGAGCGAGAAATAAACAACCAGAGGTTCAGTGGACAAAGTAGATGCTAGTTGCAGAAAAGCCACAGATAGAGCGCATACTAGACAAAAGGGTCTGCAAGAAGACTAGGCGAAAGCGATACTTTGAATATTTGGTCAAGTGGAAGGGCCATCCAGTTGAAGATGCCAGTTGGGAGAACAAAGTAGATATCTAGAGGCGTGGACACACCATACACGAGCTCATGGACAGGAGCCCATGAAAATTTTCAAGCAAGGGCGTATGATGCAGGAGCATCTCAAGCAAGCCAGCGAGGAGGCAGAAGACAACTGGAAAAGTGCCCAGCACAAATTTTGAAAATGTCTTAAAATATTAATGAAGCCATCAAGTGGAGGCACACTTGTAAAATGTAAATGGACCTTGAGCGATCCTCTCTCGTCCTTAGTATATAGAAGGCATTTATGATAGTTAATGCAAGTAGATAGAAATTAATGTGTAGATTAGACAGTTTAGAATGAGAGAGGGAAATAGAATATAGACACCGTCATTGTGTATTGTAACATAGAATAGAATGGAATAAAGGAGAATAGAGGGATTATGCCAATTGAGAGCATAGAGCATAGAAGAGAAGAAGCAGAGAGTTTTGTAGATGAATTCCATGTACAAAAGTTCTGGATTAATACAAGAAGGCTTTGATTCAGACTCATGGTGTTCAAATATTCTTTGTGTATGCATTTTTGAATATTATGCTCATGAATGTTTTAATATTTCTCTCATGCAATTGATTTTATGCTATGTATGAATGATTTCTTGTTGAATGTTTGAAATCTGAGAGAGAGAGAGAGAAAGGGAAATCAATTTCAATTGTTTCTCTATCTGAGCAAGAGTTCCTACAAGGAGTGCAGTTGAATTGTCCACAAGGAGTGCGTTGACAAAGGGTTCAGAGGTTTGTCTCTGAAAGCTCAGATAGGTTAGCTTTTGTTCTCATTCACATAGAAGTGTAGTCATGCACAGAAGCCATGCAAGGAGTGCGTAGGCCAAGTAAAGTCTCAGAGTTGCAAACATGAGAACTTGTTGAAGGGCTACTGCTGCAGGGAGTGCGCATAGTCGAAGGATTTAAATCCCTTGGAGTAATTAAGGAATTGGCCGCAAGGGGTGTGTGCAGGGGTCTTCTTCAAGACTCTGAGTTAGAGAAAGGTCAGGAAGGATATAGCCTTCAAAGTCATCGAAGGAAGCACATGAATCTTTTGCATTGGAACAATAAGGAGGCGTTACAAGTTTGGGTCATAGACAGTTGAGTACCGTGGGAGGACCGCTTGGTAAAAAAAACTACAGAATCCCTTGTAAAGGAAAGAGACGGACGGTCAAAATTCCCTGTGGAGAATTCGCCCAGTCCCATGAGTCGTCAAATTTTCATGGAGGAGCAGGGGAGTTACGGAGAGAGTTTCAAAAATTTCAAGCTCAAGGAGAGGCAGAACCATAGATCCAAGCCAACAGGGGTCATTGGATTTACAAGTGGATTTCTATTTCGGGGTTTCGTAGATTGAAGTCCCGAAATCTTTGTGACAGGACTTGCAAAGTCACGAAATGCGAAGTCCCAAAGGGATGAGAGGATCGTGGGTACCACAAAATTAGCAGGGTGGATAGGTGGCGTAGTATCGACATGGGAGTCAAATTCCATTGACCATTTCGAGGTTTCGTGGGCTGAAGTCCCAAAATCCTTGCATTAGGATTCACGAAATCGTGAAGTCCGAAGTCCCGACAGAGTAAGGGCCATTGAAAGGTAAAATCTTGCGAGCGCATCGAAGTTTCAGTAAATCGGGTTTTGGAAGTCAAGGGGACGAGTTCCTTGACATCGCAACCCCCGAAATCGCGATAGGGAGAAAGGAGAAATAGAAAAGGAAAAGGTTCAAATATTGATTGATTTTCAGGTTTTGGAGATTGAGAGACAAGGCGCTTGACCACCGAATTTGCTAAGGTGTGAAGTCCAATATCCCGAAGTATAAGGGGGAATTTCTCGAAGTTAATTGTGGGTGCAGATTTTCAGAAAGGGAAATAGAGGATCCATTTCTGAGAGCTCTTCGGGCCAGTGTAAGAGGAAAGATCCTGTGTACATGACCTTCCGACCTATGGGTTGAGGAGGGGTTGTGTAAAATATATCGAGATCTCAAGTGACAATGAAAATCAAACTGTTGAAGCCTCCCTTTTATGGAAGGGGAATTCAACTCCATGAGTTGCAACACCCGTCGAGAATCTAAGAAGCTGCCACTCCATGCTATTTGAAGCTCCACACATTCCCATCTGGGTGGCTCCAATCATTTATAGTTCGCAACAAAAAAATATCAATTTTTTCTGCGATTGCAATCTTCACGTCCCTTTTATACTTCAACTGAAGCGATTCGAACTCGGCCAATCCTATTTTATCTAAAACTTCGATATCCACATGATCAGAAAAAGACTCCAATTCCCAACCATCTATGTTCGCTTGTCTCATACATATGAAAACTACTGTCAAGATGAAGTGCTAATGAACACTTTCCGAATCTAGGCACACATCATGTGAAACGACATCAAATTCACTTTCACTTTGCTCCCTTACTGGTACTGTGGCAGCTTCTAATGTTTCCCATTGCACACGACGATCTATTTTGCACAGTGGCAGCTCGTCTTCCATAAATTTCTTAACCTTTTCAAATATTTCTATTGCAAGATCCCTATTATCACCAGACATGTCCATAATACTTCCATTTGGTGATTTTTCCATTTACTTGGGCACTTTAGTTTCACAATTGTGTGCTAGAAACCAAAAACAGAGTGAACCAACAAGATCTTCGTGGTTGGTTTAGTTGGATAGAGTCTTCGGGATTGGTTTTGTATATATAATAAAAACGTATTGACATAAATTGTTGGTATTATAATTTTCACTCGTCGACACGATAGTGAGGAAATGGTTTGACATTGCAAAAAGAGGGGTTGACATTGCCGATGACATAACTCAAATCCCTTTATTCATTAATTTTATTTATCGAATGAATACATAAAACAAAACCCTTTCTCATCAACTTTATCAACCAAAATATATACTTTATTAGTCACTCATTTTGAAACATGTATACTCCTTAAATATATTAATAGATTTCCATACATTTTTCTATTAGTCTCGGTTAGCCACTAACATAAATATATATATATGTATACATTTAATGAGACATGGGCCAAGATTTGACTCCTAGTCCCATGTCCATCCCTTTCATCTCCAAGAAAATATATATAAATGAGAGTTTATATTCCCCATCTTTCATAAGTAGTTGTATGCTAAGGTTATGCTGCTAACATTGTGCCAAAGCTCTATGTCAATACTGTACTAAATCTCTATACACTAAGTTTATGTTGCCAACACTGTACCAAAGATCTATACGCTAAGATTATGTTTCCAACACTGTACCAAAACTCTATGCCAACACTATACCAAAGTAGAATGGGTAGATGAACTTCCTCCACCAAATTTTAATCCTCCTTTGACTAAGCCAGACGCACCTCTACTAGGTAAGGGAAGTTTCTTAGTGATCCCTTTTCATTGTTTATTGATCCTTTCACCATGTTAGGATCAAGTATTTCATCCATTGTAGCTGATATATCCATCCCATCATCAAGTTGGATTGAGGGAGATCCCCTCAGGGGCATATCCATGATGCCCACATAACCATCCCTTAGCACCATTGGATCTACACCATCCATGTCTTTTTCCACTGGTCTATCCATATAGGAGACGTCAATTGTGTCATTTTTTCCATCCATTAGTATACCTAACATTCTTATATCCATCCCAACCATTTTAATTCCCACCTCTAAGTCATTTTCCAGTGGGGGGTCGAGCCTTGGTTTCAGCTTGGGAGGTGGAAATCCGTCCACCTCCACCAATTGTATGAGCATCCTGGCATCATCAGGTGTAGGTGTACCTTTTGGGAAGAATATTTCTAGTGGTTTTGGGGCTTTCCGTAGTCAGGATGGGGGTAGTAGTACATCAAGAGATTTCAAATTTTCTTTGGTTAGCACACCATACCCTGAAGAAACATCGCTTTGGGGAAATTTTACACAATGGGGAGGATTTCCCTTTGTTAACACATCTAGTCCCTTTCCTAGGACTAATTTTGGGAATATTTTTACTATATAGTCCACATTTACCCCTAGGGGCGTGTTTGGTTCTTAAATCAATCATTCCCCATGAAGTTCCACCATTCCTAGGGGAAATCACTCTTCTAGAGCTCCTCAACCCTCTAGTAGTACAAATATCGAGGGACCACAAGGTCCAACTGTAAAAACAATGACTTCATCTCCCTCCAAGTATTCATTTTATCATACACTATTTTCCTTCCTCAAAACATTAGACTTACCTGATTTGTCATGATTGACAAATGTCCCTATATACCATAACCCTTCATGGTCGACAACACCTTCCAAGTTTCCATCTAACATCTTGAAGTTCAATGGAAAGTTAGGAGAGGATCCCTTCATGCACATCATGGAATAACACTTATGGTTCACATCATGGCATATCACTTATAGTTCTCAATCAACTTGTTTATGGATGATAGGGTTACGCTTCATCTTTTCCAAATATCCCTAACTAGAACTGCCACCAAATGGTGTATTGAATTACCAGGTGGTTCTTTTAAAAGATTCAATGACCTAGAAATGACATTCCTTATGCACTACCAACTTCCCATTAAGTAAAAAGTAAGAATGGTTCTCTTGATTTATGTAACATCCTGCTCTTGTGTGCACTGAGTGAACTTATTCTTTGAGGACACTTGCTTGCAAGTGATCCAGATTATTATACTATTGGGCATTTGATTCTGATCATGAGGCGTTATTAATTGATGACATGTTATTTTGTTGTATTGACATACACAAGTGTTATTGACTCGGTTTTATTGAATGTAAAGTATTTTGGGCCTTGAGGAGGTAGAGGCATCGATGAAACCCCTTGGACTCTGGATCGAGTCAGGGAGTGGTCTTTTGGTGGTTTGATTGTTGTATATATGACATTTGTGCATCTAATTGGATGATATGATTATGGATACTATATCTAACATGATTCATTGAAGATGCAGGTTGACGATAGCTTGCCGACTAGACTCACATGTGGAGTAGAGGGGTCACGCACGACTACCAGAGATATTGAGGGAGAGCTGTGGACAACAGCCCTGCCACAACCTACTAGCACTCCTGTTGTGGCTCGAACTATAGGTTAGCGATTACCTAGTTCGAGAGGATCCACGATTTCATGAGGGAAGACAACGACAGTCACTCAAAATGATTCTAAGGGGTGCACAATAAGGCAAGGGCCTTACTCCTTAGAGGCCCTTAGTCTCCCACAAGATCACCTTGTGAAGTATTGGCTCCAGGGGTTTTTGATGTCTACAATGTCAGTCAAGAGGTGAGTGGCACCCTTGGAAGCACATAGTGCATCCTAAAGGGAACGTCGCGCAAGAAAAAATGGAAAGAGGCAAGTGGTACCCTTGGAGGACGTAGTGCGTCCTGAGGGGCACATCGCGTGAGGGAAACAAATTGAGGTGAGTGACACCCTTGGAGCACGTACTAGGTCCTGAAGGGCATGCCACGTTTTTAATTAATAAATGAATAAACCTAGATGGCCTTAGGAGGAATAACGTGATAAGAAAAAATTAAAACAATTTCCCTAAAAAAATGTCGCCCAACCTCGAAAATTAAAATCTAGGTCTAGGTGAAACTTGCGGTAAAAGAAAAACTATGTTTGTAAAAATAAAAATTAAAATAAATGAATAAAAATGATAATCATCATTAATCATGCGTCAAGAAGGGGGTGAGTAATTATTTTAATTTATAAAAATCTTTTGGGGAATGAAATTTAAAAAAGGGGAAATAATTGTTTTGTCACTTATACTAATTAAAATTTATTAATTAAAAAGGGAAAAGGGATAAAGTTAATTTTCTACACCTCCCAAATTGAGTTTTAAAAAAAAAGGTAAGGAGGGAAATCTAAAATAATTAGGAAACTAGGAAAAAGCGGGAAACATAAAAAGAAAGGGGAAACCCAAGGAAAAACGAAGAAAGTCTAACTTAGTAAGGTATCTAGCATTAAGAACCTTCTAAATTAAACTCAAGTAGTAAATTAATAGGGGGAAAATTCATTAAAACTTGTAAGGGAATATGGGGACACCTAGGAGCAATTCCAGGAATGATTTTATGTGGGTGAGGGAAATAGGGGTAATTAATTAATTAATGAAATTAATTTATGGAGGAATGAAGGGGATTGGTGACACATGTATGGGGTGAATTTTTATAAATTAAATTATTAAACATTAAATTAAATGGGATTTTGGGAAAGTAAGGGACTTCGAAACTCTATATAATGGAGGGAGGAGAACGATGATGGACCTCTTGTGTGATGTGTAATGTTACGCTGCAAAAATTTATACTTGACTGACTTAGCTTGTGGGAGTTGGGATACCCATCTCGATGAGGAGTGGTAGCTCGGCCTTGCGATTCATGCTGGGAGCTAATTGATCTCTATTTTAGTGTGTGTGGCCCCTTTGCGGCTCGAGGGGCTAAGGGGGAAGAAGATTACCCCTAACATTGGTTGGGAGGTATCGATGAAGTTTCATCCATCGGCAGGCGGGAGCGGCATGGAGCGTGCGGGACAATGACTCAGAGCGGGCGACTCGAGCTACGATACACTTCCTTTATTTCTCCATGGTAGATTGCTAGTATACTTTACGCTCTTAGTCAGTATGTTTAATTGGGTAAAGAAAATGATTAACTGGACATTTTAATTGATGATTGATTTTCTCCATTGCCTCAAGCTTGCTGTTGATTGATTCCCTTGCCTTTCGATCCCTGCATGTCTTGAATGTCCTATGGTTTTATTGATTTGTGATGATTTGAGGTTTATATTTTTTCCTTAGTCCCTAACTCATCAATCCATGCCTAAGAAGTCAGCCAAGAGCCTGATCTACGGTCGTCACTTCGGTGTTAATAGACCTATGGATCTAAACGCCCTACTTTTCTGTGTGTGGATGATGAGAGAAAGAGTGTTTTCTCCATCGTCTACCCCTGTTGACTTTTCTTGGTTGATTGAGGGTCTTGCACCTTATTGTGTTGAGTAAATCCCCCATTATTACCATTCCTATTCCCTAATTTTTAACTATGTGTTTTTATTCATTTATTGTGTACTCCTTGTCGGATGCATTGCTTGTGTTTTTATATAATTAAGGCATTGTCTTTGCCGGATATAATGCTCTGGCAATTTTCCATTGTCAATCTACCTTCTTTGCTTGATTGAGACTGCATTTCATTTTATATTCTGGGCGATTTTTCCCTTTGATGAAGACTTTGTTTTGCCTTAAAAAAAAAAACCGCTATCTGATACCTTTGTTGCCTGGAAATTTGCCCTTGGTGAAGACTACCACTTCCTAGAATTACCTCTGTGTATTTCAATTATTTCTCACGGTGAATGGTTAACACTCTCTATGTAATTTTTTTTCTTCACTTGATGACAACATTTTAAATTATACAAGACTGCAGTTTTAATTTTATTCGCAGCGAAATTGTCTTATGAATTTCGTGGCCTTTACCACAATGATTATGCCTGGCATCTATTCGTTCAACAAATTTTTTATTTCCCTTGATCGATGTTTCCTTTGGCATCTATTTTGATTTCATTTATAGCCATTTCATCAATAACTATTTCAATTTCGTGGAAGCTATTTCGTTTGGCAACAATTCGATGACAAACGTTTTACCTGTGTGTAAAAAACCTTTAACTCTGTGAATTTATATATGTTATTGACTCAAAAATTTATATATATTAACGTAGCTAATTCACTTATGATATCGATTCTATCTACTATTGGGACAGACTATTTTAACCCATAGAAATCCAATTCTTACTAGTGATTTTCTGAGCATCTCACTCCACTACTATGATTTGATTGTTGGTGTATAGTCTTTCCCCAACCAATTTCTATGGCCCTTCTCTTCAATGTATTACACAGCTAATACCAATTCTTATCCAGCGATTGATAGTGATTTGTTGTAGGCATCGTTGGCGGGGTATGACAGTGAAATTTTTATGCTAAATCCCAACACTAGATTGTGAATTTCTCAACGCTAATAGAGGGTGAATGCCAACGTTTTTTGTTTATAAGTTTGACTACGAGTTTTTACAACAAATTGATTTCACATCCACCAAATTTTATAGACATCATAATTTACTTCATATTTTATCACCCAGTGTTCACATAGTGTTTTTACTTTAGACAATGAGTGGGTAACATTTTTTTTTCAGTGAATTTATTATGGTTGTGTCAGTTTAAATAGAAAGATGATTATATTATTCAGTTAAAGGACAGAAATCTAGATTTTATGATAGAAAATTAATGAGACAAAGAATGTAATTGATTAATCCCTTAATTAGACAGTGAACTGTATCATTATTACCTTGTTAAATGATGAATAGTACAGGTTAATTCCGTGAAGGTTAGCTGGTAGGTTAGCTCGTATAATTGTTCACTCGAAAAATAAGTATTGTGGAAAAAGAATACGTTCATGTCAATTGAATTCTATTAATTTGAATATTAATGTTTATATATATATATATATATACACACACACAAAACCTTAATCGCAATGAGGAATGTTGTGCCTTAAGGGTATTCTGAATAATGTGTTCAAATTATAAAAAATGATATAAATTGACATTGTAATTGTGATGGAAAATTTATAATAGTTCCATTAAATTATTGTGGTCATGGAATTTCTATGTATGACCGTGTTTTGGATTGATGTTGTGTTGAATGTGAAGGACCTTTGCTCCTTTCTTGTATCGTTAAGATTTTTTTTTTTAAACTTAAAATTTTGCAAGTACCCCTCTTGAGAAAATATTTAGGTGTCATGTCACTCGAGGAAAGCCAATTACACAAACTGGCTAGAAGGTATGTCATTTGGTAAAGGCATATTTCATTAAGTTGTTTACTACTTTTCCTAATGTATGGACTTCTAGTTACCGGTAATGGATTATCGCATGCTAGGCACTTGATTTTGGATACCGATTCCATAAGCATTAGATGCTTCCATCTATTGGAATTAGTGAGTAGAAGGATACTATTAATCCATCCACATTAGGGTTTGTTGGTGAAGTCTTTAAGAGATTGCACATTTTAGTTTGAGTGATGCCATCTCATCTCGTGTCAACATGTTGCTTGGATGCGTGGGTGTTGTACTTTAGCATGTAGGCGTTGTTGTGTTTGTGTCGGGTGGGGATTTGTTTCTCTCTGCCTTGATTTCTACTTATTCACCTAGCTGTTCAATGTGCTAATGCGTTGAGTCACTGTTGCATGTTTTATGTTCATCGGGCATGGTGCTCGTCATCCAGCTGTGTTGTTTAACTGCAATCATTGTGGTCATCCTATTTTTAAAAAAAATCGCATTGCATTGCGTGTAGTCATAATGTCAGGGGTGTTACATATGGTATCAGAGCAGGTTCAACCCTCCGACTGTGGATCACCAGGCTTTCCACTGCAGTAAACCCATGAGTATTAAACCTTGAGTTAATTAAAAACCTTAACATGTCCTGGTGGTGATCAAATTTAGAGGATGCTTCAGAGGTTTGCAACGTGGGTCGTCGAAGGAGGTGCGACGCATCCAGATGTTCCTGCATCCTCGGAGTCAAACCCCCAATGGGAAGGGTCCTTGGGATGGATTTGCGTGCTGTAAGGTATGGTAATTTTTTGACAAGGACCTTCTAGGTAATTTCAAAGGGCCTTGATTCACCATCGATACTCAGAAGAGGCTAGGGCACCTATACCCTTGAGGGTCCGCAGCGCGCCCTAGCTAGTACCATTAGCATCCACCTAGAACTCGAGAAAATTGAGTTCTAAAGTCCACGAGTGTTGTGGATGGCTATGTCGTCAAGGCATGGATGCAGAGCATGCATTGTTCTTCATGCTTTGTGATTATGAACTCCAACCTAAATGTCCACAGGGTGGACTTTCAACAGAAGGGGAGTGTTGTTCTATGGAGGAAGATGCTCGTGCCACTTTTGAACATGGTCGTCGATGATATGTGATGGGAACTATTTGAGGAACGGTTACAGGAGAGGTGTCTTTCTGAGGAATTCATTGAGTGTCAGCTCAACGCGTTCGATGCCTTGCGACAAGGGGGTCATACAGTGCCCGGGTATGATGCCTGTTTTTGGATCTCCTTCGGTATGCTTCGCACCCTTACCGAGAAACTTAAGGTCAACAAGTTTGTGTTGGCCTTAGCGTTGGAATTCATCTTCTACTTTGGGTACCAGGATTACTAGATCGAAGTAAGTGTGTTGGACTATGGGGAGCCACATTACAAGTGCAACCAGACGAAAGTGTCAGAGCATCTGGATCAGTCGGACCCACTACCATGGGATATTTGGGCAAGGCCCATTGGATTCTTACAGTGGTGAATAACCATCAGGCAGAGCACCAATCGACTGTGATCGAGAAGTCAGGTATCGTCATTGACTATACCTTAGTATTTTGATAGATCTCGTTGCTACAAAGAGTTTCATCTTTGGTGCAGTGATAAAAATAATTAAGGTAAAGGCAGTCGTAAAGGATGAGTTTAGCTTCATAGAGATGGCTTCGGGAGCCAAATAGAAGGTTGGAGGAAAGGTTACGGGTTATACCTTAACCTGGGAGAGTTTTTCACCAGGGCCAACTTATACGTCACGATCTTATGACGTCATGATCGTCATGGACTGGTTGGAATCACATGAGGTGATACTCAACTGTAAGATGAAATGGTTGAGCTTGGTCAATGATGAGCCATAAAGACGCGTGCTTGTTGGTCCGAACCAAGGATTTTCCATGAGGTTCATCTCTTCCTTGCAGCTATGGAAGAGCATGTGCAAGGGAGCTAAGCCTTATGCAATCCTTGCATTAAATGAAAAAGGAGTAGCAGAAGGTCTAGAATACCTACCGATGGTGAGAGAGTTTGTAGACGTCTTTCCGGAGGAGTTACCTGGGATGCTTCCGAAGAGGGAATTGACTTTTACCATAGACCTAAAATAGGGGATTGAACCAATAACGAGAATGACTTATCGTGTGTCGACCCCTAAATTACAGTATTTGAGAATGCAACTGAAGGAGTTGTTGGACCTGGGGCTTAGACGTCTGAGTGTGTCACTGTGGGGTGCACCTTTTATTTTCATATGAAAGAAGGATGGGTTGTGGAGAATATGCACTTACTATCGTCAATTGAATAAGGAGATGATCAAGAATCAGTATCTGTTGCTGAGGAGTGATGATCTATTTGATTAGATGAACGACGCGACGGTGTTATCAAATATCGATTTGTGATCAGGGTATCACTAGTTATGAATCAAGGAGGATGATGTCCCTAAGACTACCTTTAAGACAAGTTTTGGACATAACGAGTTTATTGTTTTACCATTTGGACTGAAAAATGCCCCAGGGGTATTTATGAGTTGATGAATGAGGTGTTCTATGAGTACTTGGATAAGTTCACCCAAGTATTCATTAACGATATTTGGATTTACTCTTGGACGACGAAGGAGCATGACAAGCACTTGCGCTTGGTACTACAGTGTCTGCGAGAGAACAAATTGTATGGGAAGTTGTCCAAATGCTCATTTTATCAATTGAGGATTCACTACTTAGGGCATGTCATCTCCGGCGAAGGTATTGTCGTGGATCCAGCAAAGGTTGAGGCTATTATGGAATGGCCCGGGCCGACGAATGTCCTGGAAGTACGTACCTTCATGGGTTTAGTAGGATACTATCGATGATTTGTTGATGGATTTTCAAAGATAGAAAATCCGATTACGAAATTCCAGAAGAAGAACACGAAGTTTGTTTGGACCAAGAATGCATGGAGGCATTTCAGAGGCTCAAGGGGATGTTGAAAACAACATTGATACTAAAGGTCCCTGAGATGGATGCGGACTTCTTATTATGAACTAACGCATCCAAGGAAGGCTTAGGCAGAGTCTTGATGCAAGATGGTCGAGTGATCACTTACATCTCCAGGAAACTGAGAAGGCATGAGGAGAACTATGTGATGCACAATTTGGAGTTGTTAGCCATTGTTTATGCCTTGAAGGTTTGGAGACAGTACCTTGTTGGACGAAAATTTGAACTAAAGATGGACCACTATGGACTACAAGATATCTTTACACAAAGCGGCCTTAGCGCGTGACAATAACATTGGTCAGAATTTCATAACGAGTACTATTTTGAGATTACTTACATAAAGGGAACAATGAACTGAGTGGAATATGCATTGAGTCAGAGACCACACATCTTTTCGGTGTTGCCTCTTCAGACAAATCTTCATGCAAATATTTTAACTTTACAGTGCTATGATGACTGGTACAAAGAGGTCGAGGATTTTATCGAAAAAACACAATGATGGTACCATGATCTAAAATTGAAGAAGACTTGAAAAACTTGAATAATTATTGCAAGTGAAATGTTATATGTTTAAAGCAATAGGATCAATTTGCAACACATAAATTAAGGATTACTTATGCGAAATACACATAGACAGTAGCATAAAACATTGAACATCAGCACATAAACACAACAACTTGATAAAGGAGTTCACCCCTCTCCGGGCTACATCTCCTTGTCCAGCCTCCAATGGATCATTATTATTAAATTGATCAAAGTGCTCAAAAACATGCCTTACAATGCTCAAAATGACAAACTGACTGCTCCAATGGCTTCCCGGCGTCCCAAAACCCCTGTCTCGGCTCTTTTGGCACCTGAAACGGTCGAAAAATGAGAAAGATATGCCTCCTTGAAGTCTCCTTCTCCAACTTGTTGTCTCTGGTTCTACAAATCGCACCCTTGTTCTTCAAACCTGGCTCACACGCTCTTTAAAGCGTAAAAACTCAGTCTCGTATGCAACCGTGCACCGGTACAAACCGTAGAACGGTTAAGGGCGCGCCAGCCCCTAACCGCCTCGGCGTCTAGGCACATGGCGCATAGGACCTTGGCTAGGCACAAAAGTAGTTTAACCATTTGAAACCATATAACTACCGGGTGGTTAACCCACCGGTCAAACCATACACGCACTTGACCAAAGTTTAAAACGCTCGCGCGCAATTTTTTAATACAATGGCAAACATATATATATGTATATGCAATGTAATACATTGCAATACATTGCAATGCATTACATATAACGCGCGCGCCAATGGTTCAGGTTTTAACATATGTGGTCGTATGTACAACAATGTGTCCACAGGTCGGGGCTTAGCCCCGACCCGCCCCCCTTTCCAACTATTACAACATTCAAACTTAAATATAAAGGCGCCAACCCATATGACAAGGAACAATGGGCGGCATAGTGGTTAGCGGAGGCTTTATGAAGTTTGTGCTATGGGAGGTCCAGGGGTCGAACCCCGTGGACCCCCAATACAATTTTACATATAAACATAATGACCAAAGAATGAGCGACATGTGGCGCCCTCGGGTTGGGCCATGTGTCCTCATATTATTCTCCCAAAACAGACACGTGTCAACACCGTATTCACCAATGAGAAACCAACCAATATGCACCACGTCATCACTGTATGGTCTGTACGGCCCTGCCGTGTCACTGTACGGACTGTACAGACTGTACGGACAGGTACAAGGAGCATCCCAAAATTTTGCCTGTTTGGCTTAGCGGACAGATCGCGATATCTCCTCCATACGGACTCCGTTTTCGAAAGTAAATATACCGCCGGAATCAGGAAGACGAGACAGGCGCAATGGAACTTTTTTCTTCACATTCCAAGCACTTTGAAAATTGAGCAAAATTTGATCCCTTGATCACGCCTCCCCATTGGGAAGCTTTTGGACCTCCAAAAGACTATCTCAGTCTATGTGAAGATGAGGGTATAGTTCCCTCACCCTTCCAACCTCAATCCACTTGGCCTTGCTTGGATTCTCCCCTTTAAGACCAACTTGCAAATACTCCACATTTCCTCACTTCGAAGTTCGGATCCTCCTGTCAAGTATGGTGTCTTCCTGTAGTTCTGTTAGATACTCTGGAGAAAAATCATCTATGGAAGGAATCTGAACATGCTCTCCTTGATCATCAATCAACGGAGGCTCATACAACTTCAAATTCTCAACATTAACAACTGCATACATCTGCATATATGGAGGAAAATATAAATGAAAAGCATTGTTACCAATCTTGCCGACAATTTTGAAGGGACCATATCAAATTGGTTTCAACTTTTTACCTTCTCCTTTAAGCCTCTCCTTGCTGATGTAAAGCCACACTTCATCACCAACTTCAAAACTGTGATCAACACGATGCTTGTCATGTCTCACTTTGTACTTGGCCTGACTCTTCTCCAACTGCT
>ML778745.1:748582-763109 GCA_009831015.1 Picea engelmannii
TGAGTAAAACTTTGTACATTCTGTCCTTTTGCTTGTCTAAAATTCTGCCATTCCATGGTTGCCTTTTGTTTATAAGCTAATGGATAAAATTGTTTTTTAATTGCTATTATGAAATCATTCCAAGAAAGAAAAAAATTTCCATTTTTTTTCATTTCTTCCTGTGTCTTAGATTCCCACCAAACAAGTGCTGAGCCATCTAATCTTAATGAAGCTAACTGAATTTTGGTTTCATCATCCTGAATCTTTTGTATTCTAGAATAGACTTCAATTTGACGTATCCAGTTATCTAACTTTTCAGCATTAACTTCTCCATTATAAAGTGGCAACTCAAATTTTATATCAAGCTTTAATGAAAGAATTTGCGAAGGAGTTTTACCATGCCCATTGGGAAGATGTTTCGAACTTGAAGAAGAAGAAGAAGAAGATGATGATGATGATGATGGAGGAGGAGAGGGTGGTGGAGAAGCACCATTCCCTCCATCTCTGCCTGGAGTTTTTTCACCACCGCCTCCCTTATGCATTGAAGGGTTAGAGCCTTCACCCTGTGACATCATGGTCCGTTCCATTATGACTTTCATCATATCTCTCAACTGTATGATAGTTTGCCTGAAGTCTTCTTCTTCATTCGGAACACGTTCATGATCTTTTGCATGTGCCATGCTTGGTGAATGTCTCTCTGCAACTTGCGGTGAATGAAACTGCTTCTTCCTCGTCGGATAAGAACTTGGCTCCACAAGTTGACCTTCTCCTCGTGTGAGTTTCAACCTTGTGAGCATCAGAAAAAAAACTTGCAAAACAATCAAGTCTTCAAAACCAGTGCTCTGATACCAACTTGATCTAAAATTGAAGAAGACTTGAAAAACTTGAATAATTATTGCAAGTGAAATGTTATGTGTTTAAAGCAATAGGATCAATTTGCAACACATAAATTAAGGATTACTTATGCGAAATACAAATAGACAGTAGCATAAAACATTGAACATCAACACATAAACACAGCAACTTGATAAAGGAGTTCACCCCTCTCTGGGCTACATTTCCTGGTCCAGCTTCCAATGGATCATTATTATTAAATTGCTCAAAGTGCTCAAAAAAATTCCTTACAATGCTCAAAATGACAAACCGACTGCTCCAATGGCTTCCCAGCGTCCCAAAACCCCTGTCTAGGCTCTTTCGGCACCTGAAACGGTCGAAAAATGAGAAAGATATGCCTCCTTGAAGTCTCCTTCTCCAACTTGCTATATCTGGTTCTACAAATCGCACCCTTGTTCTTCAAACCTGGCTCACATGCTCTTTAAAGCGTAAAAAATCAGTCCCGTATGCAACCGCACACTGGTACAAACTGTAGAATGGTTAAGGGTGCGCCAGCCCCTAACCGCCTCGACGTCTGGGCACATGGCGCATAGGACCTTGGCTAGGCGCAAAAGTAGTTTAACCATTTGAAACCATATAACTCTCGGGTGGTTAACCCACCGGTCAAACCATTTACGCACTTGACCAAAGTTTAAAACTCCCGCGCGCAATTTTTTAATACAATGTCAAACATATATATATGTATATGCAATGTAATACATTGCAATACATTGCAATGCATTACATATAACGCGTGCGCCAATGGTTCGGGTTTTAACATATGCAGTCGTATGTACAACAATGTGTTCACGGGTCAGGGCTTAGCCCCGGCCCGCCCCCCTTTCCAACTATTACAACATTCAAACTTAAATATAAAGGCGCCAACCCATATGACAAGGAACAATGGGCGGCATAGTGGTTAGCGGAGGCTTTATAAATTTTGTGCTATGGGAGGTCTAGGGGTCGAACCCCGTGGACTCCCAATACAATTTTACATATAAACATAATGACCAAAGAATGAACGACACGTGGCGCCCTCGGGTTGGGCCACGTGTCCTCATATTATTCGCCCAAAACGGACACATGTCAACACCATATTCGCCAACAAAAAACCAACACCACATCATCACAGCACAGTCTGTATGGCCCTGCCATGTCACCATACGGACTGTACGGACTGTATGGACAGGTACAGTCAGCATCCCAAAATTTTGCCTGTTTGGCTTGGCGGACAGATCGCGATATCTCCTTCATACGGACTCCATTTGTGAAAGTAAATATACCGCTGGAATCAGGAAGACGAGACAGACGCAATGGCACTGTTTTCGTCGCATTCCGAGCACTTTGAAAATTGAGCAAAATTTGATCCCCTGATCATACCAAGATTTCAAGGATTTACGTTTGATGATGATAGATTATTGAGGTTTAACAATCGGATTTACATACCACCGAATGACGAGTTGAGGAGCTTGATCCTAAACAAGGCTCATTGAGAAGTATACATGTCTCACTCGGGAGTCACGAAAATGAGAGCGGATCTTAAACCCTTATTCTTGTGGAAAGGAATGAAGGCAGACATAATCAATTATGTGGTCATATGTGTAGAATATTAGTAGGTAAAGAACAAACATAGACATCCAACAGGATTACTATATCCACATGCTATTTCATAATTGAAATGGGAGGTTATTTTGATGGATTTTACCATTGGATTTCCACTGACGGCAAGGAGACACGACTCGATTTTCATAGTAGTCAACACTCTGATGAAGAGTGCTCATTTTATTCCTGTGTGTACGACGTATCAAGAACCTTACATAGCTAGAGCTTTCATCAACGAGATTTTGAGGTTGCATGGCATGCCTAAGAGGATTATATCCGATCGAGGATCATTGTTTACTGGATGATCTTGGACTAGTTTCTAAGAGGCCTTGGGAACCGGACTTAACTTTAGTACTGTGTATCACTCGAAGACTGATAGGAATATCGAACGTATGAATTAGACCTTGGAAAAAATGTTGTGCATGTACGTGATGGACCAACAAAAGAATTGGGAGGAATTATTGCCACTGGTAGAATTCGCTTATAACAACAACTACCAAGCATCATTAAGATGGTGCCTTTCAAGTTCCTTTATGGGCGACCATGTCGTACGCCTTTGAGTTGGTATCGTCTTGCGGATAGGGTCCCGGTGAGACCAGATGCCATCCAAGAATTGGAATATTAAATTCAAACTATAAGACAAAGGACCAAGGAAGCGCAGGATCGACATAAGAGTTATGTCTATGCGTGTCGGGTCGACCGTAGTTACGATGTGGCGATCAAGTATTTTTGTAGCAAAAACCACATAAGAGTTCTATCAAGTTCAGAAAAGGGGATAAACTATCTCCTATGATATTGTGGAAAAGAGAGACATGTGGCCTAATGAGCAACCTTGCCAGGTTCTTGAGGGGTATGCATGATGTCTTTCACGTCTCAGTTTGATACATTATGATTAGTGATCCTACACATGTTTTGGCTTGAGAACCCTGTGGGTTTCAGATTAGGGTGCACTCACGGCTGAACCGATCCTCATCCTAGACCATCACATTCGAATGCTACGACGTCAAACAATATAAGAGGTCAAGGTCCAGTGGGACAAGTATAGTCCTCACTCGGTGATCTGGGAGGATGCATATGATATGTTCCATCAGTTCCATTTTTGTTTGATAGATAGACTTATGTTATGGTGATACACATTATTTCGACAATTATATACTGTAAAACTTTGGGACAAAGTTTGGACCAAGAGGGGGGTGTATGTAAAAGCTCTCTCATGCGCACACTGAGCGAACTTATTCTTTGAGGACTCTTTCTTGCAAGTAATCCAAATTATTATACTATTAGGAATTTGATTATGATTATGAGGCATTATGAATTGATGACATGTTATTTTGTTGTATTGACATCGACAGGTGCTATTGACTCAGTTTTCCTGAGTGTGCAGGATTTTGGGCCTCGAGGATGCAGAGGCATCGATGAAACCCCTTGGACTTCAGATCGAGTCATGGAGTGGTCTTTTGTGGGTTTGATTGTTGTATATATGACATTTGTGCATATGATTAGATGATATGATTATGGATACTATATCTAACATGATTCGTTGATGATGCAGGATGACGATAGCTTGTCGACCAGACTCACATGTGGAGTACAGGGGTCACACATGACTACCAGAGATGTTGAGGGAGAGGTGTGGACAAAAACCATGCCACAACCTACTAGCACTCCTTTTGTGGCTCGAACTGTAGGTTAATGATTACCTAGTTCGAGAGCACCCATGATGCCGTGAGGGAAAACTGTGGCAGTCGCTCATGATGATTCTAAGGGGCGCGCAATAAGGTAGGGGCCTTATTCCTTAGAGGTCCTTAGTCTCCCACAAGATCACCTGGCGGAGTATTGATTTGATGTCTACCAAGTCATTCAAGAGTCAAGTGGCACCCTTGGAAGCACGTAGTGCGTCCTCAAGGGCACGTCACACAAGAAAAAATGGAAAGAGGCAAGTGGCACCCTTGGAGCATGTAGTGCGTCCTGAAGGGCACGTCGCATGGGGGAAACATATTGAGGCTAGTGCCACCCTTGGAGCATGTAGTGCATCCTGAAGGGAACATCGCATTGTTAATTAATAAATGAATAACCCTAGATGGCCTTATGACGAATAACATGATAAGAAAAAATTAAAAACATTTCCCTAATAAAATGTCACCCAACCTCGAAAATTAAAGTCTAGGTCTAGGTGAAACTTGCGGTAAAAGAAAAACTATGTTTGTAAAAATAAAAATAAAAATAAATAAATAAAAATGATAATCATCATTAATCACGTGTCAAGAAGGGGGTGAGTAATTCTTTTAATTTATAAAAATCTTTTGGGGAATAAAATTTAAAAAAGGGGAAATAATTGTTTTGTCACTTATACTAATTAAAATTTATTAATTAAAAAGGGAAAAGGGAAAAATTTAATTTTCTACACCTGCCAAATTGAGTTTTAAATAAAAAGGGAAACACAGAAATCTAAAATAATTAGGAAACTAGGAAAAAGCAGGAAACATAAAAAGAAAGGGGAAACCTAAGGAAAAAGGAAGAAAGTATAACTTAGTAAGGTATGTAGCATTTAACAACCTTCTAAATTAAACTCAACTAGTAAATTAATAGGGGGAAAAGTCATTAAAACTTGTAAGGGGATATGGGGACACCTAGGAAAGATTCTAGGAATGATTTTAGGTGGGTGAGGGAAATAGGGGTAATTAATTAATTAAAGAAATTAATTTATGGAGGAATGAAGCGGATGGGTGACACATGCACGAGGAGGATTTTTATGAATTAAATTATTAAACATTCAATTAAATGGGATTTTGGGAAAGTAAGGGACTTAAAAAATCTATATAATGGAGGGACGAGAAGGATGATGGACCTCTTTTGGGATGCGTAACATTATGCTGCATAAATTTATACTTGACTGACTTAGCTTGTGGGAGTTGGGATAGCCAACTCGGTGAGGAGTGGTAGCTCAGCCTTGCGAGGTGAGCTGGGAGCTAGTTGATATCTGTTTTATTGTGCGTGGCCCCTTTGTGGCTCGAGGGGATAAAGGGGAAGAAGATTACCCCTAGCATTGGATGGGAGATACCAGTGAAGTCTCATCGGTCGACAGGAGGGAGCGGCACAGAGCACGCAGGAAAATGACTCAGAACGGGTGACTCGGGCTACGGTACACTTCCTTTATTTATGCATGGTAGATTGCTAGTATAATTTACGCTCTTAGTCAGTATGTTTAATTGGGTAAAGAAAATGATTGACTAGGCATTTTAATTTATGACTGATTTTTCCCATCGCCTTAAGCTTGTTGTTGATTGATTCCCTTGGCTTTCGATCCCTATATGTCTTGACCTGCCTATGGTTTTATAGATTTGTGATGATTTGCAATTTATATTTTTTCCTTTCTCCCTAAATCATCAGTCCATGCCTGAGTAGTCAGCGAGGAGACTAAACTATGGTCGTCACTTCGGTGTTAACAGACCTATGGATCTAAACGCCCTGATTTTCTGTGCATGGATGATGAGAAAAGAAGCGTTTTCTCTGTCGTCTACCCCTGTTGACTTTTCTTAGCTGATTGAGGGTCTTGTGCCTTATTGTGTTGAGTAAATCTTCCATTATTACCATTCCTATTCCCTAATTTTTAACTCTGCGTTTTTATTCATTTATTGTGTACTCCTTGTCGGATACATTGCTTGTGTTTTTATATAATTAAGGTGTTTTCTTTGTTGGATATAATGCTCTTGCGATTCTCCATTTCCATAGTTCCTTTGTTGCTTGATTGAGACTTCATTTCGTTTGATCTTCTGGCCTATTTTTCCCTTTGATGAAGACTGGATTTTTCCTTAAAAAACAAAAACCACTATCCGAAACCTTTGTTGCCTGGCAATTTTCCCTTGGTGAAGACTCTGACTTCCTGGCATTACCTCTGTGTATTTTAGTTATTTCTCAGGGTGAACAGTTAACACTCTCTATGTATTTTTTTTTCTTCACTTGATGACAACGTTTAAAATTATACAAGACTGCAGTTTTTATTTTATTGACAGTGAAATTACCTTATGAATTTCGTGGCCTTTACCATAGCGAGTATGCCTGGCAGCTATTCATTGAACATATGATTTATTTCCCTTGATTAATGTTTCATTTGACATCTATTTTGATTTCATTGATAACCATTTTGCCGATAACTATTTCGATTTCGTGGCAGCTATTTCATTTGGTAGCAATTCGATGACAAACATTTTACCTCCTTGTAAAACACCTTTAAATCTATGAATTTATATATGTTATTGACTCATCAATTTATATATATTAACATGGGGAATTCACTTATGATATAGATTCTATATACTATTGGGATAATGTATTTCAACCCATAGAAATCCAATTCTTACTCATGATTTTCTGAGCATCTAACTCCACTACTGCGATTTGATTGTTGGTCTATAGTCTTTCCCCAACCAATTTCTATGTCCCTTCTCTTCAGCAAATTACGTAGCTAATACAAATTCTTATCCAGCGATTGATAGTGATTTGCTATAGGTGTCATTGCCGGGGTATGACAGTGAAATTTTATGCTAAATCCCAACACTAGATTGTCAATTTCTCAACAATAATAGAGGGTGAATGCCAATGTTTTTTGTTTATAAGTTTGACTGTGAGTTTTAAAAAAAAATTGATTTCACACCCACCAAATTTTACAGACAACAGAATTTACTTCATGTTTTATCACCTAGCATTCACATAGTGTTTTTACTTTAGACAGTGAGTGGGTAACGTTTTTTTTTTAGCGAATTTATTATGGTTGTGCCAGTTTAAATAGAGAGATGATTATATTATTTAGTTAAAGGACATAAATCTAGATCTTATGACAACAAATTAATGAGACAGAGAATGTAATTGATTAATCCCTTAATTAGGCAACAAACTATATCTTTATTACCTTGTTAAATGATGAATAGTACAGGTTAATTTCGTGAAGGTTAGCTGCTAGGTTAGCTAGTATAATTGTTCACTTGAAAAATAAGTATTGTGGAAAAAGAATTTGTTCATGTCAATTGAATTATATTAATTTGAATATTAATGTTTATATATATACAAAACCTTAATCGCAATGAGGAATGTTGTGCCTTTAGGGTATTCCGAATAATGTGTTCAAATTATAAAAATGATATAAATTGACATTGTAATTGTGTTGGAAAATTTATAATAGTTCCATTACATTATTGTGGTTACAAAATTTCTATGTATGACCATGTTTTGGATTGTTGTTGTATTGAATGTGAAGGACCTTTCCTCCTTTCTTGTATCGTTAATATTTTTTTTTTTAAATTTAAAATTTTGCAAGTACGCCTCTTGAGAAGATATTTAGGTGCCACGTCACTAGAGGAAAGTCGGTTACGCCAACTGGCTGGAAGGTATGTCATTTGGTAAATGCATATCCCATTAAGAAGTTTACTACTTTTCCTAATGTATGGACTTCTAGTTACCGGTAATGGATTATTGCATGCTAGGCACTCAATTTTGGAGATCGATTCCATAAGAATCAGATGGTTGTAGCTATTGGAATTAGTGAGTAAAAGGATACTATTAATCCATCCACATTAGGGTTTGTTGACGAAGTCGTTAAGAGCTTGCACATTTTAGTTTGAGTGATGCCATCTCACGTCGTGTCAACATGTTGCTTGGATGTGTGGGTTTTTTACTTTAGCGTGTAGGTGTTGTCGTGTTTGTGTCGGGTGAGGAGTTGTTTCTCTCTGTCTTGATTTCCCCTTATTCACCCAACTGCTTGATGTGATAATGCATTGATTCATTTTTGCCTATTGCCTATTCAGCGGGCATGGTGCTCGTCATCCAATTGTGTTGTTTAACTCCAATCGTTGTGGTCATCATGTTTAGAAAAAAAATTCATGTTACGTCATGTGTAGTCCTAATGTCAGGGTTGTTACAACTTCACTGTGTCATGATACTACCATTCACATTTATGATCATATTCATGAATGGTGATAGAGGCATATAATTATCAAGAAAAAAATCCTTAATAATCTCTTGATGGAGTGGTTTACCAAATCCCTCTTTCATACCATTTCCAAGGGTGTCTCTATGGTTGGGATGACTACCGAGGAGAAATCCATCATGTGTTCCCAACAATTAGACTTTATTTACTCTCGGTTGGGTACCCTTTATGATATCATCATGTATGCTCCTAGGCTATTGAACGATATGAACATGCCAAACCTAGGACTCGATACTAATGTTCTGGTTCATATTGTTTTTCATGCCTTTGTTTCCAACCAATCCTATGAGTGACCTAACATCATTAGGTATTGGTGTACCTTTTGGGTGGAATATTTGTAGTGGTTTTAGGGTTATCCATTGTCATAATAGGATTAGTAATATGTCAGGATATTTCAACTTTCCTTCAGTTAGCACACCTTTCCCTAAGGGCACATCCCATGGGGGAAAATTTACACTATGCGGAGGCTTTCCCTTTGTTAACACATCTAGTCTTGGGGGTTTCTTTCCTAGGACTAATTTTGGGAATGTTTTTCCTATAGGTTCCACATTCACCCCTAGGGGCATGTTTGGTTCTTAGAGAAGTTATGCTCCTCAACTCTTCGATAGTACAAATATAGAGGGACCACAAGGTCCAACTGAGACAACAACGACTTCACCTCCATCAAAGTATTCATTTTCCTAGACATTGTTTCCCTTCCTCACAATGTTAGACTTTCCTAATTTTTCACGATTGACAAATGACCCTATATCCCATAACGAAATGCCTTCCAATATGCCATCTAACATCCTGCAGTTCAATGGAAAGTCAAGGGAGGAACCTTCCACGTACATCATGATATACCACTTATGGTGCACATCATGACATATATCTTATGGTGCTCATCCAACTCATTGATGGATCATAGTGTGAGCTTGCATCTTTTCCAATTTTCCCTGACTAGAACTGCAACCAAATGGTATATTGAATTACCAGGTGGTTCCTTTAAAATATTCAATGACTTAGAAATCATGTTCCTTATGCACTACCATCTTCCCATTAGGTACAAAATAGGGATGGAGCTCTTGACTTCACTGTGTGAGGATACTACCACTCACATTTATGATCATATTCATTAGTGGTGAAAAAGGCATAGAATGATCAAGAAACAAATCATTGATAAAATCTTGATTGAGTGGTTTACAAAATCCCTCTTTCCAACTTGTCCCAAAGATGTCTCTATGATATGGATGACTACTGAGGAGAAAGCCATAATCTGTTCCAAAGACTTAGAATTGATTTAATATCGATTGGGTACCATTTATGATATCATCTGCAATGCTCCTAAGATATGTGCTCATCTAAAGAGGCCAAACCTAGGATTGTGTGCTAATTTTATCATTCATCTTGTTTCTCATGCCTTTATGAACTAGTTATCTGATGAGATGAGTCACATGTCAGTTTTATCACACCCATAATCTTTAGGAACTAGTGATAAAATGATACAGTCCCTAATTAGACCTCCTAGGTGAATTCAGTGCATTCCACACAATTGAAGAAATATCAACAACCTAGAGGAAAGAAGACAAGGAACTAGAAAATATTTCTAATTCTGAGAAAGGGACTAAACACACCTTGAAAATACATGAGGGGGTTACTAAAGAGAATATGAAGATTTGGTTCCCCTGCAAGATATGTAGGGAGGAACAAACTACACATCTGTGTCCTCAAAAGCATGAGGTACTACATATATTGTTGACACAATAGAAGGCCCCCAAGCAACCTACTATCTTAACCCATCCTTTCCCTCCTCAAACTCAACATACGGTTTCCACAGATCATGCCCCTCCACAAGTGGGAATGGAAGGTACCCCTCATGATGACGGGTCTTTATTGAATTCTTATGCTCTCATGTGTGATCACACAATCAATTTGGAAATGTGAGCCAATAACTATGACATTCCCAAGATGTCTCATACTATGCATGAGCTAACGTATTCATCCCAACCTAGTGGATCTCTTTAGATTGATAAATCATCTTTTGACACATTCCTTTTCCCCCCTGAATGACATTCTTCGATGAATGAATCAAAATTCAAACACATGGACTGCCCACAACTATATCATTGTGGAAGACTTGTCCTAGGAACCTTGTTCCATGTCTTCCCTTGAATTCCTCTACAGCTTATCCTTGCAATGGAAATACTTTTTGTCTCCTATAGGAAGGGTTAATCCCTTAAATTCAAGTTTGATAACCTTTGATTTCAATCAAGTTACTTATAAACTCTACCTTCAAGTTGTTTTCCATATCAAAGTACACATGATATGGAAAAACATCTTCTGAATGGTGGTTTATGAAAGAGCCTCAACTTGCATCATGTTTGTTTCTTGTTGAAGGCCCCTCACTCTCCTAAGCTTGAAACATCTTCAACACCCTTGAAAGCATTCGATGGATGCATGTTATAGTGTCATGGAATAAGGTTCTCCTTACCCATTGATTTAGGTTGAAAGTCTGACTTTGTTGCCATGGAGGTCGTCAATGCACCTCTTTAGTACAATTTGTTACTCGTGCCTACTTGGTTCTATGAGATGATTGCAGTTGTCTCGTCAGTATTTAGGGCCTAAGGATTCCCTCATCAAGGGAACAGAGTGAAAATAGATCAACTTGTGTTCTATACCCTAGACCTTGGATCGAATGCGAGGCCTGATGTATCATTTTTAGATGATACTTAACATTCTTATATGCATGTTGGTGCAGGGATGGTGAAATATCCTTATCTTATGGGAATATTTTCCCTTCTCCCACCATATCTTGTTGCGAAAATTTCTCCTATCAACATGGTTTCCTCATTTACTACTGGATCCCTTGGGTTTGTTGATTCTTCTTTTTCACCTAATCCTAAGGATGTTGAATCATATGGAGATTCAATGCCACTCACAAAGGTTGATATTGTCGATCAAATAAAATTGATAAAATACCCACTCCTGCCACCCCTGGGTTACCTTTTGAGGTTCCATAAAAAAAAGTATATACTTCACATGACTTTTCTTCCATCTTTGTAATTCCTTTAGAGAGACACGAATCTACTAGGGAAAACTAGAGGATCTTTGGGGGTTTTCTTGGGGTGAATATACTCCAAGAAATCAGAACTGATTGAGTAATTTGTCTTCAACTAGAGTTAAAAAAAAATTGAAATTGGTTTTGACCCTTCTGTTGAAAAAACTCAAGCATTAAACCCATACACTTGCTTGCCACCGATTTTGGACAATATTTGACTCCTGAAAAAATGGCTCTATTTTGAGCCAACCAAACCTTCCAAGCCATAAATTTAGGGAAAACCACCAATAGATCTTTCAATATCGACTTATTGGTTAGATACCCTTGATAGAAAGAGAGCCAATTGTTAAAAATCTAGGAAGGGGAGGATAGCCAACTAGACAAGGGATATAAACCAGACAGTACCAAAGTCCAAATAGATTTAACAAAGGGGTATCCCAAGAAAACATGCTATAGATTTTATATAGCCTAGTTGCAAAGATCACATCTATAGGGGTCATTGAATCCTGTTTTTTGCAAATTTTCTCTTGTAAGAATTTTCTCATGCGTTAACATCCAACTAAATATATTAACCTTGGGGAGACTGTTTAGAGCCCAGATTCTATTTCAAACATTAGACTTAGGGGAAAGGGTTGATTGAGATATAAGGGCTTGATATCTAGCATGGATTGATTACGAGTATGTTCCCCACCCTCTAGAGTCTATATAAGACAAATTATATGGGGAACAACCTTGCAAGAAATCATAAAGGATCTCAAAGAGGGGAACAAGTTGGAGAGGAGGGTTCAATAGAAGATAGCCAACCCAAGAACTAGAAGCGTTCCATGTTTAGAGATCAAATAATGTGTTTATTCCTTGTTCAAATCGCCAAAGAAAATGAGGCTATAGATCGTTGTTTTCTCGAAGGGGTGAGTTTCCCATTATACTATCTTCCCAAATGGACTTTTTTTTACCACTTCCAGGATTCCATGTGGCTTTAATTTAAAAAAACAAGAGGGAGGCATTCAATAAATTACAAATTCAAGATATAGGTTGGGTAGTTGGGGTAGTGTATAAACAACAAAGTCGATCCCATTCCAAGTATTTATGCCCCAAATCATTTTTCCACCTTTGATGCTTATGTGTAAATAGCCTCCATAATATTTTATCCCCTAAAGAAATATTTGAAAGGATTGGATCTAGGTATTCCTAAGCCCCCATCGATTTTTGACGTTCTCATGATATTCTAGTTTACTAGATGAATTCTTACATTATTGGACTTCCCCCTCTGGCATAAGAATTTACTTATTTCTTGTGTTATATAATATTTAACACTTGTAGGGACTAGAAGAGAGGAGAATTGGAAGATAGGGAGAACCGAGATAATTTCCTTGATCAACACCCCCCTTTCTTTTGTATTTAGACATCAAGAACCCCAAAGGGTAAATTTGGGTTTGATTTTGTCTATTAGAGGTTCCTAAGCCAAACAAGATAATTTTTTTAGATATATGGGGATGAATAATTACTTAAAAGAGGACTACTTTTCTTGCAATGGAAATTGAATGATTTTAGCAATGCTTTCAACCACACTAGAGCTAGTGTTCCACACATAAATGTGACTTTCTTGTCTATTTATATTTCCTCACAAAATTATCCAAGATGGTCTTAAATCTTCTTGCAATAATTGAGGATTCCCCCACCCTAATAGATGTTGATGATTATAGTTGAGTGGGACATCCTCCAAGACACAGACTGATTCAGTTGACCCCTAAGAGATCCCATGAGTTGGATGTGTGGTTCCTATCTGAGACAGAACTAGAACATAGTGATGGCCTCCTCATTACAGATAGTTGGGAATAACTCTAGATTATTATCATCTGTAACACAATGAGAAAGGAGATATGTTGAGTTGGACATGTCTGTGGATGAGTACAAGGTGAACGTGTGAATTCCCATGAACTGGGTGCATTGTTGTGAGACAAAGATGAAGATGATGTATTATCCTCCTCTAATAAGAGAGTTGAAATGATGAACTCGAGATGACTCTCCTACATAATGGAGTGGGAGGGAATATATGTTGAGTTGGACGTGCCTGTGGATGAGCACAAGTGAACATGATCCTACTGGTTGAGTGCTAGTGAGTGTGGTTCTCCTGTGAGATGCAGTGAGATAGATATATGGACATTCATATGGATGTGCCCCTAGTGGTTGAGAACTAGTGGGTGTATGATATCCCTTTCTATATTGTTCAAGAGTCATACTTACCTGTAACCCTAATTGCAATGTAAAGGGTACATATTGGCCCCATCTTATTGTAATAGATAATTAACGTAATAGATAATTAACATAAAAGATAATTAATCTGGTTAGTATTAATTATATTGTGATTTAAAGAGGTTGGCTGTAATGACCATTTTTAAATTAACAGCTAATAATTCTATCAAATGTACAGTAATTTCTATAATCTTTATAAAGAAATAAAATTTTCAAAATTTTCTCAACACTTAGGCAAGTAAAATTTGTCAATGAGTAATAAATCTAAGTAAACAATCCATGAATTTGAATTTAAATACCTTAACTCTTATTCTATCCGCAGCTTTCTTCCTTAGCTTGCTTCTTTAGGACACCACCCAAAACCAACCTCCCTGCCAACTAGTTAGCTCCTAGCCCTAGGATATCAACGGATATCCTAGCCCTCCGAGCCCAAAACCTCCAGCAACCCCCCGATGCACTGTAAATTCCTCCCTCTGTCCAATACTCAAAGTTCTCCCAAAAATCCCTTCTCCCCTCTCGTAGGATCCCTCCCTCTCAACTCCATTCCCCCCCTTATTCCTCCTTCACCGCCTTCCCTACATTAACTCCTACCTAACTCCTTTATTACACCTTATCCCCCCGCCATTAATACCCTTATCCCTCCTTCATTACTTATCTTAATGTATTGAATACATTATCCCTTGTGGGATACGTAACCCAATTTAATATTATATCATATTATCCACCATTAATTTAATACTTTATTAATTAATGAATTAATTAATAATTAATCAATCATTAACCATCATGAACACTATTTA
>ML778745.1:770552-788039 GCA_009831015.1 Picea engelmannii
CAGTAATTTCTATAAGCTTTATAAAGAAATAAAATTTTCAAAATTTTCTCAACACTTACGCAAGTAAAATTTGTCAATGAGTAATAAATCTAAGTAAACAATCCATGAATTTGAATTTAAATACCTTAACTCTGATGCTATCCATAGCTTGCTTCCTTAGCTTGCTTCCTTAGCTTACTTCTTTAGGACACCACCCAAAACCAACCTCCCTGCCGACTAGTTAGCTCCTAGCCCTAGGATATCAATGGATATCCTAGCCCTCCGAGCCCAAAACCTCCAGCAACCCCCCGGTGCACTGTAAATTCCTCCCTCTGTCCAATACTCAGAGCTCTCCCAAAAATCCCTTCTCCCCTCTCGTAGGATCCCTCCCTCTCAACTTCATTCCCCCCCTTATTCCTCCTTCACCGCCTTCCCTACATTAACTCCTACCTAACTCCTTTATTACACCTTATCCCCCTGCCATTAATACCCTTATCCCTCCTTCATTACATATCCTAATGTATTGAATACGTTATCCCTTGTGGGATACGTAACCCAATTTAATATTATATCATATTATCCATCATTAATTTAATACTTTATTAATTAATGAACTAATTAATAATTAATCAATCATTAACCATCATGAACACTATTTAATAATAACCAATTAGAAATGTTATTTTAAGATATAAATACAGTTTAGCTAATCTTTTAGGATTACATTAATAAATTAATTATAATTAATAATCAAGGGTCGTTACATCGACCTTGTTTCTCCAGTAGACACTTTTGTTGATAGGTTCAGTTTAATACAAGTAAAAGTAAATTCCCCATTGAGGAATCATATCTTTTGTGTGAGTTTGGAAATTTCAGCAAGTACATCTTGTTGGGAAAAGTGCCCACCTCTCTTTGGTGCTAGTATTCTAGGGTTTGTGAGCACCCTTTTGTGTTCTAGGTTTTCTTGGTGGTGGTGGTCTTTCTCTTGAAGAATATAGCAAAGGATTGGTTGGGTTTTCTTCCCTTGTTAAGAAGGGTTTCCCAAGATACTTCTTGTGTACTTGTGCATGGTTTTTCTTCTTGCGATCTTGGTTATTGCAACAAAATTGTTTATGGTTTAAGTAAAATGATAAAATGGAATGGAATTCATTCTTAAAACTTTCCTATTGAAAAATCAACATGGTATAAAAAATTAGGTCTTGAAGAACCCCTCCACAAGAACTTAAAAATCGAAGTCGTCCTCCTTTTGTAGTTTTGTATGGCCTCTATGGTTTCTGCAGAAATGCATACGACCTTCACTTGATTGGCCTTTTCAACACCTTACAAGTGGAATTTGGAAATAAAACTTGGATCACGTTGTACGAACTTACTCAACACATCTCCAGAGATATTCAAAGTGAATTTCTGAAGATTTTGAGTTTTTGGCCCTAGGGTTTCTAGGGTGGCGAAATTTTCTGCAGAATCTTGTTCTTAGGGTTTCTGCAACTTCTTGAAGAAAATTTTCAATTGAACAAGCATTCCTGTGACACTCTCAAAGTTGATTGGTGGAAGTAATAATTCCAACAAAACCATTGGCTTTTATAAGTCCAGTTGGCAAGAGTTTGATAAGTAGTCCGAAAAAAAATGAAGAAAAAAACTTTAGTAGAAGATAGGCTTGATGGAACAAGAAACGTCAACTTCTGGAAGTCAAGGCTTTAGGTCACCCTTGAATAAGATGACCTTTTGTATGTGGTAACCAAAAATTTATGAGATACAACTACCGATGAAGAGAAGAATATAAGAAAGGAAGAAGATGTCAAGGCAAGAAAAAAAAACCATCTACTCAGTAAGAGATCATGTCTTACCTTGTATTTCCAACCTGAAGACAACCTATGAAATGTATGAAGAATTAAAATATATGTTTGAAAATGACACACCCTCAGATATATTAACTTAAAGGGCCAGCTTCAAAGTACTAAGATAACAAGAGGTGATACAATTTCTACCTTATTTATGAAGATATCATAGATTAAAGAATAGCTAAGAGCCATTGGAGAAATCATGTCCGACAGAGAACTTGTCTTATCTACTCTCAACAATCTTCCAAAACATTGGGAGCCTTTTCTTCAAAGAATCAATGGAAGAGAAAAGTTACCAACTTTTGATCATCTGTGGATAGACTGTACTAAAGACGAACTTAGACTTAGAAATAGAGGAGTGGAATACATACATGATGACAACCATCCTCTTTCACTTCATAGAAAGAAAGGAGGAAGATTCAAAAGAAACTTCAGACAAACATTCAGAGATGATAAGTCTTTGTCAGCCCCAGGTCACAATCAGAGAAGAGATGTTTCATAAATTCAATGCTTCAGATGTGACAAATATGGGCACTATGCAATAAATTTCCTAACCAGGAAGAAAGGAAGACAATATGCTTCCACCGCTGACATTGATCTAGACCCATCCCAAAAGAATGAAGGTAACTGAGATGAGAAGTATTTCCTCTAAAAAAAATATAAAGTTGAGCATGGCTATAGATCCAAGTAAATTGATTGATCATTAATTTTATATTTGATTGCATTCTTATTAAGTGCAGGGTATTATCTCTAGTATGGGAGCCCTCATGACTTGGACCCTTATCCCTGGTACGAAAGTCCAAACCTTATTGATTGACTATTATGCAGGTCAAAGAAGACATAAAAGTTCTAGCAAGGAAATAAAATAAGACTTCCATCCTTCAGACTTTAGAGAGAGTTACTTCACTCAAGAGGGAGTTAAAACAAAAATGAAGGAAGAGGCAATACCTTCTCCCCCTTAGAAATTCAGAGGGAGACATACAGTATTTCGGTCAGTTGAGTTGCTCCAATTGATATGCCTAGAGATATTGTAGTAAGGCATAAAAGGCCTATTTAGAGTCAACAAAATGATATAGGAGGCAAGAGAACATACAAGTCCCTCAAGGGACATCCTGAGAAGGAAAAATATATTTTTCAAGCTATCCTTCAGCCATGAGACAATTCATTGATTCTGAGACTCCCTACCATGAGGAAGCTATGGGTGAAGAAGTATGGCAAGATGCCATAAAAAAAGAATATCAGTATATCTTAAAAGAATGATGTAAAAGATAATGTTCAGAGACTAGATGGGAAGTCTATGATGACTTCCAAGTGGATATATAAAATCAAGCATGCAGCTGATGGAAGTGTCGAGAAATACAAAGAAAGATCTATAGCCATAGTTTTCTCACAAAAATAGGGAGTTGTCTATGATTAGGCACTTGATCCAGTAAGCCCTATACACTTCCATCCTTACTACCATCCATGAGTTGGAAACTATATCAGATGGATGGATTCTTGATGATTTTTGGTTTCTACAAAAGTGTTGTTGATCCAAAACTTATATTATTACAGTGTTAGGTGATGAGAGCTAGATTTTGGTGACTTATTTAGAAAGCCTTGTTGTTGGATACATGTAAGATTTGACTTCTGACTTTTAGATTAAGAATCTAAGTATGATGCATGACTTATTGGGACAAGAAGTATGACAAAAGACCAATAATGTTTGACTTTGACATGTAAGATTTGAATTCTAGCTTAGAGATGAAGGATCTGAGTATGATGCATGACTTATTGGGACAAGAAGTATGACAAAAGACTGATAAGGTTTTCCTGAGTCAAGGAAGATATATAGTGGGAATATTAAAGAAATTCAATATGACAGAATGCAAATCCATAGTGATGGATTTGAAAAAAGTGAATGGTGATGATTCACATGAGATTGATCCATAGTTGATTAGATCAATGATGTATCTGGTTAACATCAAACTTGATTCATGCTATGCAGTGAATGTTCTTAGTCAATCCATGAGTCATCCAAGACAGACTCACTGGATAGTAGTAAATCATGTATTGAGATGTATAAGAGGAATAGTTGGATTTGGCCTTAGATATGCCTCCAGTGTGAACTTGAGTTTGCAGGTATATGTCGATATATTTTGAGTAGAGAGTACAATGGCCCCGAAGAGAACATGTAGTTGTTGTTTTATTGTGAAGGTTTCCATGGTTTCCTAGTGTAGCAGGAAACACAGCTATGTGGCCTTGAGTACCATAGAAGCATATTATATATAATTGAGTGTGCAAAGCATTACAGCTTCATAAAATTCTGACATATATACTTCATCATGAGATGGTTTCTATGATTATAACTAGAGTTGTGTGAAACTCTTTGATAACCTTGTGTTTCATGATAGAATGAAAGATGTTGAGACAAAATATAATTTTCAGAGACATGAAGCACAGGACAACAATACACATGTCATACCTTCCTACACGTGAACATATTGTAGCAACCTTCACCAAACTGGATTGGTGAGAAATACCTCTCTAGTTGAGAGGGAGTGTTGATGACTACAACCAATACAAAGTTTGAGTACTTCCGTGTGAGAGTTGGCCTAATGGATAATACCTCCCTAGTTGAGAGGGAGTGTTGATGATTACAGTTGCATGAGACATCCTCCATGACACAGACTGATTGAGTCGACGTGAGAGAGAGCCCATGAGTTGGGTGGGTGGTTCCTATCTGAGATAGAGCTGGAATGTAGTGATGGCTTCCTCACGGAGAGTTGAGAAGAGCTCCAAATGATTCTCATGTGTAACACAGTGAGAAAGGAGATCTGCTTAGTTGGATGTGCTTGTCGCTGAGCACAAGGTGAACGTGTGAATTTCCATGAGCTAGGTGCATTGTTATGAGACAGAGATGAAGACGATGTATTAGCCTCCTCTGAGCAGAGGGTAGATATGAGGAACTCCAGATGACTCTCCTATGTAATGCAGTGGGAAAGAATATTTTTTCAGTTGGGTGTGCCTGTGGATGAGAACAAGTGAATGTGATCCTAGTGGCTGAGCACTAGTGAGTGTCGTTCTCCCATGAGACACAATGAGCTATAGATATATACATCCCTATGAATTTTCCCCTACTTGTTGAGAACTAGTGGGTTTATGAGATCCCTTAATATATTTTTCAAGAGTCAGACTTACGTGTAACCCTAACTTTAATGTAAAGGGTACAGGTTACCCCCACCTTAATGTAATAGATAATTAATGTAAAAGATAATTAATATCGTATTATTAATTATATTGTGAGTTAGAGAGGTCGGCCCTATTGTGCCAATAGAAATTTGTATTGAGAGGTTCAGTCTAATATAAGTAAAATTAAATTCCCCATTGAGGAATCATATCTTTTGTGTGAGTTTTGAAATTTCATCAAGTACATCTTCTTGGGAAAAGTGCACACCTCTCTTGGGTGCTAGTCTTCTAGGGTTTTTGAGCACCCTTTTGTGTGATATGTTTTCTTGGTGGTGGAGGTATTTCTATTGAATAATATAGCAAAGGATTGGTTGGGTTTTCTTCCATTTCTTAGAAGGGTTTCCCAGGATACTTCTTGTGTACTTGTGCATGGTGTTTCTTCTTGTGATCTTGGTTGCTAAAACAAAATTTTTTATGGTTTAAGTAAAATTATAAAATGGAATGAAATTCATGCTTAAAGCTTTCCTCTTGAAAAATCAACAATAGAAAGGTTTACTTTGCAAATTGATAGTGGCTAACTCATTTTTCCCAGCTGGTTATTTTGATACCCATAATGATTTTTTGTTGTCTCACCTGCTCCAACATTATGCTCAAGTCTTCTTCCATCTAGATGTATAGAAGGAGCGTAGTGGATAGTCTTGTCGAGGCCCTCTTGACATTTTGAAGAAATCAATCTGTCGACCATTGATCATTGGGTATATCCATGGTGAATTAATACATGAGCATATCCAGGCTAGAAGGTCTTTGCCAAAGCCAAACATGTCTAGTACTACAAAAAATAAATTGTGCCTTATCCTATCAAATGAATTTTCCGTATCTAGTTTAATAACCATACCTCTTTCCTTCCCCCTATGCTTGAATGAATATCTTCTTAAACTATAAATATATTATCCATAATTTGCCTTTTCTCCACAAATACCCCTTGGTTTGTTGAAATGAGGGTAGGAAGGAAGGGTTTTAGTCGGTTTTCTATGATTTTATATATGATCGTGTAAGAGACATTGCATAGGAAAATTGGGTAGAAAAATTTGTTTCCTTGGGTATAAGATCTAGGAAGGATGAGTTGGTATTGCCTACCATTCTTTTCGATTTTTACACATATTGAATCATATGCATCGGGTCATTCTTTATGATTTTCTAGATTAGTAAATAGAAATGGACTAAAAACGCATCTAATCTTGGAGCTTTGTCCAGGTTCATTTGATGAAGAACCTCCAAAAATTTCCTTTTCTGTAACTTTTCTTGCTAGTTTGATATTGTCTTCAGTGTTGATAAGCCTAGGGATATAGTTTAGGAAAATTGTTGAAGCGCTCATATTGTTGGTTTTTGAAGTTGGTCCTTTTGTGAGCTAAAATAATTATCATCTCCCCTAATTGATGTAATTATGTTTTTCCAGACCCATTCTTTGGCTTGACAGTGAAAGGATCTGGTATTTTTGTCCCCCGCTTTAAGACAAAGTATACGGAACTTTAATCTCCAATCTACTTCCTTAGCCTTTAAGGGATTGTGGTGCTTTTGAGAAGTGAATCAATATTCAATGAGAAGGGAATGGGATACAAGATCTACCTCCATTTTTACGTTAATATCCTCCATTTTCTTTGACAAATATTGTATGTTTGTTCTCCCTTGAGGGGATTTGATTTTAACCCAATCTCTAATAGCCCTCTTAGTTTCCTTTAACTTGTGTTCCCAAATAAATATAGGGGAACCCTCGATAAATGTCCTCTAAGCTTCTTCAATCACCCCAAGAAAGGAAGTATTATCTACATAGCGAGGGTTAAAGGAAAATGGTATGGGGACCTAGGGGAATTGGAGGAGAGAGTTCTAAGGTGATCAGGAGGTGTTCAGAACCCTACTAGAGGAGGATTTCAAAAGTGGGTACAAAGGATTCCTCTATGATTTTACTGCTAATAAGAAATCATTCAAACCTGGTTGTTATGTGACTTGAGCCCTACGTCTTATGGACTAGGTGCAGTGGCTAGAAATAGGGAAAATACCCATTAAGTCATAAATGGATTGGAGATATTCCTATTTTACTTGGTAACCTCTCTAACAATAGATCCTCCTGATTTTTCAAAATTGTGCAAAGTGGTATTGAAATCCCCAAAAAATTTAAACAAGGTTGGCCTTATTCTATTTTGTTGAGAAAGACTAGAATTATAACACAAATATTTATCTTTATTGATACATGGAATGTAAATATTTAAAATGGAGAAAATATTACCTAAAGGGAGATGTAGAAGTGATCCCAACAACTAATTAGAATTACATTCCAAATCTTGTAATTGAAATGGAAGGGGGTTCTAGAGTGTGCATATCCCTCTATAGGCCCCTCTTGAGCTGACTTCCTTAGCATGACTTGACTGCCAAAAGAAATAACTAGTGTGAAGGACATCAACATCCTTCATTTTCATTTCTTGCAGAAGGAGGACTCATGGATTTTCATAGTGAAGAAGATTTTTCTCAATTTCCTTTTTAGCTTCACATACTAGTCCTCTACAATTCCAGGAAATGACCTTAACCATTTAGAAGACTATTTGGGGTTCCAAACTTTAGGGGGAACTAATCCACCTTGAATCATTGAAGGTATGGGTTCATTTTTACTATGTCCATATAACGTACTCTATTTTCCCATGTTAATTTCCTTATGTTTTTTGTCTTCCCCACACTGGTTGTTCAACTTCCTCCTTGGTTTTTTGGAGGAAAAAATATTTATGGTACCATATGTAGAAATTTTAGTACAAATTATGTATTTCCTCAATTCTCATAATCTAACAATTATATGCCAATGTTAAATACATAATTTCTTCTACAAATAATCTTGAGGAATTTAAAACATGATCACCAATTGCAATATCAAGAAGAAAGATCAATCACACATAACATAGATGTTTTACCGAGAAAACATAAAGCTAAAAACCCCACTATCATATATTATGTACATATCATGGATCATGAAACAATCTCATACAAAACTCTAATCTAAGAACTCTCAGTACAATATGCAATCATCTCACACTGTCATACAAAAATTGTCAAATTCATGTGCCAATTTACTTCCTCTAGACAACTTGCCTCCTCTACGCAATCTATGCTGATGGAAATCCCTGCAATGAATGAATTCATCTTTCCCAGGCTATGCAATCCTCATGGGCACATCCAATTTGTGTGTGGTTGCATGAGTGCACCCACTAAAGTCACAACTAATAGTCAAATTGTCCCTTTCACCTGTCATCTCAATTGGGTCTCCATTGTATCTGACATGCATGTAGTTAACAGTGGTAAATATTCATTTTCATGTGAGATCAGTCATTGTGAATTAATTAATAATTAATTCACTGATCTCTCACTAGTTTATGTTCAGTTACAACTAGTACATTTGATCTTAACTCACTTAAGTGAGTTAAACTACTTTACAACTCACATAACTACACATATAACTTTGTTACAACTTTGAATCACTTAGTTACAACTAATTTGACTTGCATGTCCCACCAACCAACCTTTGAACTCAAATTTCCCATAGCTAACTGATTTGCCACTTCAATTAACTATTTCCAAGTGCTCATTGAGAATAGATTAATATTTATTGTCTAGCTATTATTAAGGGATAATAATAGTTGACATACATCTATAAATAGAATTTTCTCACCATCTATAAATAAACATCATCTATAAATATAATTTTATCATCATCTAAAAAATAGAATTCCACCTAAAAATAGCCTGAGGCTCCATCCTAGTGTAGGTTCATAATTTTCACTAGGATCTTCTTGTTGAATTTCAACACTCCCTCCCAACAAGAAAGGGATTATCCTTCACCCCAATCCTGTCTCTATGGTATTCAAATTTTCTCCTGGTGAGCACCTTCGTCAGAATGTTTGCATCCTAATCTTCCATAGGAATGTATTGAAGCAACATGATCTTCCTCTACACATAATCTCTGATATGATGATACCATATATCTATATTCTTATATCTATCATGAAATGCAGGATTGATCGAGAGTTTAATGCAAATTTGATTATCACAATAAATCACTGTCGGATCTAAATGAGAACCAAACAAACCAACCAAGATCTTTCTCATATAGATAGCCTCACATTCATCTTGACTTGCTTCCATGTATTCCTCTTCTGTTGAATTGAGTGCCATAGATATCTATTTCCTACTATACCGAGAAACTACTATAGATCTGATACTAAATATCCCCCCTGATGTGCTCTTTTTGTCTGTTGGGCTGCCCACCCAATCTGCATCTGTGAAGACATGAAAATTCACCTCATGCGTATGTTTGTACCATAATCCATACTCATATGTGCCCCTCAGGTATTTCAGGACATGCTTACCCGCCTTCCAAAAGAGCTTGGTAGGCTTAACCATCGCTTGACTCAGTTGGTTAACCGCATAGCAAATGTCTGGTCTCGTGTTCACTAGATACATTAGTGAACCCACTAATTGTCGATGGATAATATCATCCACTACCTCTCCATAAGTAGCATCCTCTTTCTTCCATTTTCCTGCCAAAGGAGTATCCATGGATTTGCAGCCCTCCATGTGAAACTTACCCAGTATCTCCCTTGCATACTTTCCTTGAGACACAAAAATTTCACCATCTCGCTGCCATATTTCCAATCCAAGGAAATAATGAAGGAGGCCCATATCCTTCATCTCGAACTCCTTTGCAAGGTCCTCCTTGAATGAGTGTATCATATGCTCATCACCAGTCAGTATTAAATCATCAACATAAAGAACAATGATTAAAATCTTACCCTCCACCACTAATTTATCAATCGGCCTTGGAACAAATTCCCAAGCACTATTTTTGACAATGGAGTCATACTCCTCCACCATTTCATATACCCATGTGGGATCTTGCAGTGCTTCCTAAAAGGAGGATGGTTTAGTCACAATACATTTGCTCATGAGATCCATGTATCTAGTAAATTGATCAGTAGATTGTCTCTGTTTGCGATGTGAAGTAGGGGCTCCTACATTCTGTGCAACATCTAGTCTCAATCTATCATATTTCTTGGTGTGATTTCTGAAATTTATGATGGATGGATCTACATGGTTAGTTTCCTCCACTCCATGGACCTCCTCATGGGGCTTATCCACATCTTGAGACTCATCTTTGGGAACCAACAGTTCTTCCTCCGCATGCAAGTCTATCTCCCCCTCAAGCGACAACCACATGGATTTCCCCTCATCGAATTTTATATCCCGTCACATAACAATCATCTTCTTGTGAGGAAAATACACAAAGATAATTATGGGGTGTTTCTGTGTACCCCAGAAATATCCCAACTTCAGTAGTCAGCTCCAGCTTCTTCCTGGCATCCTTGGTCACATGCACAGAAAGAGATGAGCCAAAAATCTTAAAGTGTGAAACATCAAGTTTCTTACTAGTGAAATCTTCTTCAGGTGTACTCATGCAAAGTACTCTATGAGGACAATGATTTTTCACATAATCCGCAGTGTTGCATGCTTTTTCCCACAAATTCATTGGTAGGCCCTCATCATGCAACATCGCTCGTGCTACACCCATGATCATTCTGTTCTTCCTCTCCGTGACCCCATTTTATTGTGGGTTATGAGGCACTATGAGTTCTCTTTAAATTCCTTCTTTGCTGCAGAAGTATTTGAATTCGTTAGAGATGTATTCTCCACCATTATCTCTCCTCAGAGCCTTCACTTGCTTCCCCGAATTTTTCTCCAGCAATGCTTTAAACTCACATAACTTTGAGAATGTTTGATCCTTCTTCTGCATGAATAAGATCTGTCATTTATGAGAAAATTCATCAACAAAAATAACATAATACTTATGTTTTGTTGCTGAAGCAACCGAGAATGGTCCACACACATTTGTGTGAATTCTCTCCAGGATCACCGAAGCATGGTTCTCCTTTTCATGAAAGGTGGAATTTACATACTTCCCCATGGTGCAACCCTTTCACTGATCTAACTGAGCAAGTGCTACCATTAGAAGTCCAATAGATATTTGCTACATGATTTTCAAGGCTCCGTGATGAAGATGGCCCAATCACCTATCCCATAATTCTCCCTCATCCTAGCTCACCATTTTTTCTACCTTGCTTATCATGGCAGTGAAAGAATATACTTCCAACTTGTAGATATTCTTAACTCGAATCCCTATCTTCTTTACTTGACCCGTTGTTTTATGTCGCAGAAAATATTTTCCATCGTTGAAAACAACATCATAGCCTCTGTCCTCTAGCATTGCGATTGAGACCAAGTTTTTCTTTAGACATGGAACATGCATAACATATTTCAATTGAAATGGTTTACCTGAATCCCTCTAAAAGGTTAAGCATTTTGAGATCTTTCTCCTCCAAGTCACTCAAAAGGTCCTTATCTCCCGTCATGTGGAAGGAAGCACCACTATCCAAATACCACACGGATACCAATGCACTTGATGCCATGCATGAGATGAAGGAGAAGTCAAGTTCAAATTGTGAGGCAAGGGCCTCACCAGCTACAACTCCAACAACCTTCTTGTTCTTCTTCTTCTGCAGACAGTTAGGAGTGAGATGCCCATGTTCTTGACAGTGAAAACACTTCACTTTGGACAAATCCATCTTCTTTCCTTTAGACTCAGATTTTGAATGGAATTTATTCCCCTTCTCTTTCCTTTCCTTGGTAGCCAAAGAACAATCCTCTTCATCATCATGCTTTTATGAAGAGCCATCTCTAGTGTTCCTCCTGAGCTCCTCCTGCACTAGATTCGACCATAGTCGTTCTCAATCTGGCAATTTTTCCCTTCCATTGACAGAGTCTTGATAACTATGCCAACTCTTGGGAAGTCCTAGGATCACCAATCTCACCAAATCATCATCAACGACTTTTATTCCCACACTCCCCAACTCATCTCGACATTGGAAAAAATTCGTGAGATATTTTCGAATGGAGTCACCCTTCTCCATCTTGATCTTCCTGATTTTATTTTTGAGCGCCAATTTCCTATGGTCGTTGTTTTTTTGGAATAGATCCATCAAATCCTTCCACATTGCATATGGTGTGGCTTTCCCATGGAGGTTTGAGACAATGTAGTCTCATACTCCCTCCAATAGGATCCTCCTCACCTTTTCCACTTTCTTTTCCCATGCATCAAGATTTGCAGCATATGCAACATCTAGCTTAGGAACTTCTTTGTCAATGAATTCCTTCAAGCCATTATCTTCTAATACTGCCTCCATCATGTCCTTACAAGAAATTTAGTTTGAGCTGCCCTCGAGTGCATACTCTAACCTCAAGCCATTTAAAGCAATTCTGATATTGAATCAGCTGTAGCACCAAGAAAGTATTTCTACAAATTCAAATTCTATCCAGTCACAAACTCATCTTCTACTTAACTTCTACAATTTCCCATGCTCCGATACCATGTAGAGATTTTAATACAAATTATGTATTTCCTCGATTCTTCTAATCTAACAATTATATGTCGTTGTTAAATATAGAATCACTTCTACAAATATTCTTGCGGAATTTAAAACGCGATCGCCAATTGCAATATCAAGAAGAAAGATCAATCACACATAACACATATGTTTTACCGAGAAAACATAAATATAAAAAATCCACTATCATATACTATGTATATATCATGGATCATGAAACAATATCATACAAAACACTAATCCAAGATCTCTCAGTACAATATACAATCGTCTCACACTGTGATACAAAAATTATCAAATTCATGCACCAATTTACTACCTCCAGACAACCTGCCTCCTCTGCGCAATCCATGATGATGGAAATCCATGCAATGAATCAATTCCTCTTGCCTAGGTTACACAATCCTCATGGGCACATCCAATGTGTGTGTGGTTGCATGAGTGCACCCACTAAAGTCACAACTGATAGTCAAACTGTCCCTTTCACCTGTTATCTCAACTGGGTCTCCACTGGATCTGACATGCATGTAGTTAACAGTGGTAAATATTTAGTTGCATGTGATATCAATGATTATGAATTAATTAATAATGAATTAACTGATCTGCACTAGTTTATGTTCAGTTACAACTAGTACAATTGAGCTTAACTCACTTAACTAAGTTAAACTACTTTACAACTTACATAACTGCACATATAGCTCTGCTACAACTTCGAATCACTCAGTTACAACTAATTCGACTTGCATGTCCCACCAACCAACCTTTGAACTCAAATTTCCTATAGCTAAATGATTTGCCACTTCAGTTAACTATTTCCAAGTGCTCATTGGGAATAGATTAATATTTATTGTCCAACTAATATTAAGGAATAATAATAGTTGACATACATCTATAAATAGAATTTTCTCACCATATATAGATAGACATCATCTATAAATAGAATTTTCTCATCATCTAAAAAATAGAATTCCACCTAAAAATAGCCTGAGGCTCCATCCTAGTGTAGGTGCATAATTTTCACTAGGATCTTCTTGTTGAATCTCAACACCATATTCCATTTCCTATTCTAAGTTTTCATCATTTTCTCCCTCCTCTTGATATGGTTGAGGAGAATCTTGTTGAATGATTGAACGAACCAGAGTGTCTCACTCCATACCTTAGAACTCAAGTTGAATAGGTGGGATCTATTGATTTGGTTCTTCTTCAACCTTAGAGATAATTTCATATTCGTTTTTGGTTGGTATGGAATGCTTATTGCTGCATGTTGAGGAGGTAGTGTGATATTCTTGAGATTTTGGATTTGAGGGAGCTCCCTCTTGAGGAGGAGATTTTTCAGTTGCATGGGTCAACTTTGGGGTTTTTCTTCTTTCTGTTGGGATGCTACCATTACTGTTGTGGATTTTCTAGTGTTGGATTGGTACGATATTTTGGGAATCTCTTAGAAAAGTGGTCATTTTCATGACCGATCTTGCATTTGAAATGATTTTTTTCATAGTGTACTTCCTAAATATAGGTCCAATTGTCTATATTTGTCTTCATGGATCCCAGTAGAACTTTCTCGAGATCTACCTCCATGCAAATCCTGACACAATATTGCAAATTCTCTTTTGGTTCTTCTTTGTCAATATATCATCCTAAAGAGTTCCCTATTTCCCTAAGGGTCTCCTTAGTAAAGCAATAGAGAGGTAAAAATGGAATTCGAACCGAGATAGGGACAACCGACGAGATGACATTCTCCGGGTTCAAATTTAGATTCCAACAATTGATATCAATCCCTCCAGCCCCCATGAAGTAGGGGCCACTTATGAACATAATATCTCTATCTTCCTTTTCTTCAAAGAGGAAGGAAAGGAAACCTCGACTTGAAAATGAATGAGACATTCTACTCTTGAAGTTTAGTTTCCAGTTCTTGTCAATCTAGAGAGCAACTGATCACGGGGAAGGTCATATCCATGTGAACTGGAAAATCAGTCTGTGCTCCACAAAAATTAGAGAGAGAGATGTTGATCGAGATTTCATTGCAACCTCAAGGATTTATTCCATATTTTTCACAAAATGTGACTAAGATTGCTTCAGTGGCTTAGGGAGGGAAGCAACAAGGGAGGACAAGGTGACAATGTCGCCAACAGGGGGAGGAGGAGGAGGCGGGGGGATGAAGAACCACTACGAGGGGAAGACATAGTTTTCTTAGAGAAGGGCTAGGTTAGGGTTTCCTCATTGAGAGATCACCACTTTTTTTCAATCTTGTATAATGTTAAAATCAATGATAATTATGATTGTGACAACTTTTGTAAAGTTAACAAGCTCTTTTACAACCTTGTGCACATTTTTTTAACCTCTTTAGTAATCAAATGTTCACAAATATTTTTTTATCTCAATTATAATTTGCAATGATTACACAAGTACAATTTACAAAACATATTACACAAATTGTCCAATCCAGTAAATTATTTAATCGATTAATTTAATCTCAATATTTTAGTCATATAGTTGAATCTTAGATGGGTAAATTTTACAAGTATCTCAAAACAACTACCAATCTTGAAGGCCTAAAAAATACAAGAAAAGCATCTACATAGATTACTAGTGTTTCTTATGAATTCTTGAATATAGTGTCTAATTGATTTTCTAACCCTCAAAACTTGTTGCACTTGAAAAATGAATTACAAATTAGCTGATTCCTTTATTTGTTTATGTTGATGAGAATTAATTAGGGAATATTTAGATTTAAAAGTAATTCCCCATTGCAATGTATCAATGCTAAAAAAAAATACAACTCAATTGAGAAAGCATAGAGAATCATTACATATGGTATCAGAGTCAAGTTCAACACACTAGGACCATGGACCCACTAAAACTTTCTTCCTCACAAGAATTGAATTTCTATAATTGTGAAGTAACCAAATTGAACTTTATCTTATGACAAGTAAATATGAACAGAGGTGGAAGAAAAGGTAGGGGTAGTATTGGCAGGGTACAATCTATGCCTCCTACACAACAACCTACATAGGAAAATTCATCACCTAGAGAGGAGGAGCATGTTCTAGAACAAGAACACATTTATTCCAGTGAAGTAATGAACATGATGAGGTCATTCAAGAGAATGTCTGATGCATTAATGAATAGATTATAAAAGGAATCAGGAGATGTATCCACTTCTATCAAAGGATCACAAAATCCTTCCAACAATCACATGCATAGAGAGTTACAAAAGGTGAATTTCCTATAGTTTTGGGGATCTACTTATGGATAGACTATGGGGGATTGGTTTAATAACATTTCAATTTGTTTTTTCCTAAGGGATTAAACATCAAAACTAAAGATTCACATGTGTATCTTCCAACTGCAGGGAGGTTCCTTATTGTGGTGGAAGACTATTCTTCCATAGTTGAGGAAGGACACATCGAATATTTTATGGTAATAGTTTTAGGAGTGTTTGCAAGAATAATACCTATATGTTATATCCTTAATTTCCACCTTATAGGCTAGAGATATGTTCATACGAAGATAAAAGAGAAAGTACATTCCATGCTTGACATTTGGTCCCATTTTGGAGGTCATTGTGGGTCTCACATGGGACAACACGTGATGATCGTCACAAATCATAATTAACTCAATATATTATGATGCTTGAATATTTTAGAATAAAGTTATGAAGAGATAGGAAAGGTGATGCAGACCCCCTATCCATCCTAAGGGTTGCGCGACCTCTCGGTCAGGATCTTTTGATTCTGGAGCCAAAATGGCTCTTCTAGTTCCAAACTGGAACCCTTTGGACAATTACACAGGTCCCTTACAAATGCTCAATTGGCTTTCTTGGGCGCCAAGCGTGAGCTCCCACAGTGCATGAACAAGGGTTGTGACCAAGTGCCAAGCCGAAAAGATGCTTATCAGGGACCGGGACTTCCCAAGTCAAGTGTCTCGTCTTCTAGTCTGTCGAACCTTCGGTAGCTAAAATGCCGAAATGGCCCGGTGATCGCTTCTCGGGATTTCGCGTTTTGTGAAATCTGGATGCAAGGGATATCCTTGCACCTTAGGGTCTCTAGTCGTTGAAAATCTGAAATACACGGTGCCTATTATTTCGGGATTTTGTGTTTCACGAAATCAGGATGCACAAGATGTCCTTGCTCCTTAGAACCTCCGGTCGTTGAAAAGCCGAAATGCCTGACACCTCTCGATTTTTGGATTTCACGTTTCATGAAATTAGGATACAAAGAGTATCCCTCCTCCTTGGAGTATCTGGTCGCTGAAAAGCCGAAATGCCCGGGGCCTATTAATTTCAGGATTTTGCACTTTACGAAATCAGGGTACAAAGGGTATCCCTGCTACTTGGAGTCTCTGGTCACCGAAAAGCTGAAATTCCCAAATGCTGAAACACTGAAATGCCTTAGCATTCAATCAATGGCTCACAATAATCCCTTTGATCGATGGCTCACGTCGAATCGCGATTTCTCTATTTCACAATTCAGGGTTCTGAGGGACAATAATCTCTGTCTTTCTAACTTCCGGTACCCGAAGTCCCAAAATGGACCAATGGTCTAGATCATCCTATGATTGATGGCTCTGATCGAATCACAACTTTGTGATTTCATGATTTAGGGTTTTGAAGGACAAGAGCCTCTGTCTTTTCAATTCCCGGTACCCACAGTCCGGAAATGAATGTCGAGAAACTCTCGTCGCTAACCTCCTCGCAGCTCTACTTGATCTGACGACCTGCGGGGTTTTAGTGTTCCTCCTCAAGGATTCTCCACCGTCCATTTAGATTTCTGAACTCTCCTTTTGGATCTATGCAGGGTTAAAGTCTGTGCTCCTTCCTTCAATCAGACGGCCTGCGAGGATTTCCACCGCGATCCAACGCTCGATGACATTCTTCCTCTTGAGCTTTTACTCGATTTCGACTGAGGAGATTTCTAGGTCTGTTAAGACTCAGTCTTCACTCCTTCTAGGGAATGGGTTCTTGGATCCCGATAACACTCTCTGAAGTGTTATTCCTCTTGATATTTTATCTTGTTCAGACTCCAGGC